>ML404589.1:0-61876 GCA_005239525.1 Nicotiana knightiana | reverse complement strand
TCGCGCGGCTTTGGAGTTTTTCTTAAGTAATTAAGTGTTATTAATTATGTACACGTACGCGTGGCATGATTTTTTAGCAAGCTAAAATTGTGTACCTAAACTTAATATGATTGGAATATTTTAGTTATGGAGTTTAGGATCAACCTTTAACGTATAGGAGACCCTTATTTCAATGGAAAAGCACTTAATTTCGTCAAAACTCGATTTTTTAACGGACTGGAGACCCTGGCGTTTCAGCCCTAACGCCTGGCTAACGCCAGGCCAGGGCTGGCGTTTCAGCCCTAACGCCTGGCTAACGCCAGGCAGGGCCAAGTTGTTTGGTTTTGTCGTCCGGCTATCGCCCGGGTGTCTCCTTTTACGTATCTTCCGACGTAGTTGCATCATTTTAGCTCCATTTCATCTCCACTTCACCCATACATGAAATAAACTCCATTAAACACTTAACAAATATATTTTATGCGTATAAAATGTATGGTATATCATATGATTCAACTATGCAATTTAGCCTTGCATCATACGCGTGACAAGATTCTTGACACGTCGAACTAAACGAGTATGCGTACGCGTGACTCGTATTGAGTTAATTATTTAAATAATCGAATAATAAGAAAGGTTAAAAATACAAATATATCCTAAAAGTGAGTAATTAAACAATTTAAGCCAAGTTTAATCATTAAGCGACCGTGCTAGAACCACGGAATTCGGGAGTGCCTAACACCTTCTCCCGGGTTAACAGAATTCCTTACCCGGATTTCTGGTTCGCAGACAATTTAAACAGAGTCAAAATTTCCTCGATTTGGGTTTAAGATAAACCGGTGACTTGGAACACCAAATAAACTATTCCAAGTGGCGACTCTAATAAATAAAATAATCCTATTTCGAATAATGTCACTTTAATTGGAAGAACTCCCACACCCCTTTGGGGCGTATAAAAAAGGGAGGTGTGACAGCGATAATAACCTGTTAAGCTCAAGAAACTCCGGATCTCTGTAGCTGAGGTGGGTCTAGGCCAATCTCTGACTGCTGAAATTTTCTTGGGATCCACCTAAACACCCTCTGACGATACCACATGGCCTAGAAATGCAACTGAACTCAACCAGAACTCACACTTGGAAAATTTTGCATACAACTGACTATCCCTCAAAGTCTGGAGGACGACTCTAAGGTGTTGCTCATGCTCCTCTCGGCTGCGAGAGTATATCAATATATCATCAATAAAAACAATAACGAACGAGTCCAAATAAGGCCTGAACACTTGGTGCATCAACTCCATAAAAGCAGCGGGGGCATTTGTCAGCCTAAATAACATCACCAAGAACTCATAATGCCCATAACGGGTGCGAAAGGCTGTCTTAGGGACATCAGACGCCCTAATCCTCAGCTGATGGTAACCAGATCTAAAGTCAATCTTGAAAAACACTGAAGCACCTTGAATCTAGTCAAATAAATCATCAATCCTCGGCAAAGGGTACTTGTTCTTAATAGTAACCTTGTTCAACTGCCGCTAGTCAATACACATCCTCATCGAGCCATCTTTCTTCTTGAAAAACAATACGGGGGCACCCCAAGGAGAAACACTAGGCCTAATGAATCCTTTATCCAACAAATCATGCAACTGATCATTCAACTCCTTCAACTCTGGCGGGGCCATACAATACGGCGGAGTAGAAATAGGCTGGGTGCCCTGAGCTAACTCAATACAAAAATCAATATCCATGTCGTGTGGCATACCCAGCAGATCAGAAGGGAATACCTCTGGAAACTCATGAACCACGGGCACAGACTCCAGGGAAGGAACCTCGGCGCTAATCACGAATATAGGCCAGATAGGCCAAACAACCCTTCTCGACCATGCGCTGAGCCTTCGTATAAGAAATAACTCTACCACAAGAATGATTAGGCGTCCCCCTCCACTCTAAACGAGGCACCCCTGACAAGGCCAAGGTCACTTCCTTGGCATGACAGTCCAGAATAGCATAATAGGGTGATAACCAATCCATCCCTAATATGACATCGAAGTCAACCATATCAAGAAGCAAAAGATCAATCTGAGTCTCAAGAACACCAATAACTACTAAGCGAGCATGGTAAAATCTATCTACCACTATAGAATCACCCACTAGTGTAGACACATGTACAACAGTACTCAAGGAATCACGAGGCATACTCAAATAAGGGGAAAAATATGAAGACACATAGGAGAATGTAGAACCCGGATCAAATAACACTGAAGCCTCTCGGCTGCAAACTGAAACTGTACTTGTAATAACTGCATCAGAAGCCTCAGCATCAGGCCTGGCAGGAAAAGCATAGCACCTGGGCTGAGCCCCTCCAACCTGAGCATCTCTGGGTCGACTTACTGCGGCCTGAACTCTACCTCTCGTGGCATGTCCTCCACCTCTATGAGTCTGACCTCTACCTCTAGCACACCGACCGCAAACCCTAGCTGGCTGAAGGGGTAGGGGTGCACCTGATGCGTGAACTATGGCACGGGAACCCTGATACTGAGACCCACCAGAACCTCAGGGGCAAAACCTGGAAATATGCCCCAACCCACCGCATGTATAACAAGGCCTCTGCTGATGTGGCTACTGACTCTGGAACTGGCCCTGTCGACCCGGATAACCACCTTGGAAGCTCTGAAACGGCGGTGCACTGATAGGTGCTGGTGGTGTACTAATAGGAGCTGGCGGTGCACTGCGAGCTACCTGAAGTGCCGACTGATAGGGTATGGGAGGATGACCTCTGCCGAAAGAATTTTTGCCCCCAGATGAGGCTCTACTGAATCGACCAAAGTGACGGGGCCTCTTGTCAGCCCCCTGACCACCACCATGTGATATAATCATCTCAATTTTCCTTGCCACATTGGCCGCATCCTGGAATGAAATATCAGTACCTGACTCCTTGGCCATCTGAAGCCTGATGGGATGAGCCAAACTCTCAATAAACCTCCTCACTCTCTCACCATCAGTGGGGAGTATCATAATAGCATGCCGAGCTAGAGTGATGAACCTGGTCTCGTACTGAGTGACAGACATAGATCCCTGCTAGAGGCGCTCAAACTGCCTCCCAAGATCCTCCCTCTGAGTAACTCGAAGGAAATTCCCCAAGAATAACTCGGAGAACTGAGCCCAAGTAAATGGTGCAGACCCAGCTGGCCCGGTCAAGCAATAGTCTCTCCACCACGTCTTGGCGGAACCCAAAAGACAAAAAGTAGCAAAATCAACTCCATTGGACTCTACTATGCCCATGTTCCGAAGAACCTCATGACAGCTGTCCAAATAATCCTGGGGATCCTCTGATGGTGCACCTGTAAATGTAGTAGTGAATAACTTGGTGAATCTATCTAATCTCCATAAAGCATCTGCTGACATAGTTGCTCCCTCAACTGCCGGGGCCACAATGCCCGGCTGAGCTACTCCGGCCATCTGAGGTGCCGGAGTCTGGAACTGAGGACCTAGCTGCTCTGGCGTGCGAGTATCAGGAGTTTGGGTCCCTCCCCGAGCCTGAGAGACGACTGGTGCAGTATGAAGAAGACCGGCATGAGCCACACTCTCCATGAGTCCCACTAAGTGGACTAGAGCGTCCTGAAGCACCGGGGTGGCAATGAACCCCTATGGGACCTGAGCTGGTCCAACTGGAACTGTCTGAGTAGGAACCTCACCGGCAAAGTCTACCTGCAGGTCCTCTACTGGGGCTGCTGCCCTGGGCTATGCCCTGCCCCTGCCTCGGCCTCTAATATGGCCTCGGCCCCTCGTAGGAGCTGAAACAGGAGAATCGGACTGCTGATCGGTAGATGAGGAAGCACGCATTCTCGCAATCTGCGAGAGAATAGAATCGAAACTCAATTAGCATTTAGAATTCAAATCGCACGACAGGAAAGAAGAAAAAGTGAAGTTATTCCTAACTTTGCAGCCTCTGGGGGATAAGTACAGACGTCTCCGTACCGATCCCTCAAACTCTACCAAGTTTGTTCGTGAGTTGTGAGACTTAAGCAACCTAGTTCTCTGATACCAACTTTTCACGACCCGAAATCCCACCTTCAGGCCGTGATGGCGCCTAACATTGCACCCGCTAGGCAAGCCAACGTGATCACTGAATTGATTTATTAACAAGTGAAAATAACAAACACTGAATAGATAATTGAGATAAAGTGCGGAAGCATTAACAAAAATCTAAATAACAATTGCTAATAACGAAGAAATCCCTTTAAGTACAAACCCAGAAATGAAGTCACAACCTCACGAACCAGTCTAAGATTTAGCTAAAAACAACTGTTTAAAATAAAATGATATATCTGTCTGGAAACACATAGATGACAGAATGAAAGATAGATAGTGACGCTGAGATCCACAAACGCCTGCGGAAATACCTCGGTGTCGTTTGAAATGGACTGAAGGACACTCCCCCTAACGATGTCCATTGGGTCCGGCTGCGTAATCTGCACAACATAGAGAAGTGCAGGTGTAGCATCAGTACAACCGACCCCATGTACTGAGTAAGTTCCGAGACCAACCTCGGCGAAGTAGTGACGAGGCTAGGACACGACAACAAATTGTACTTGTGTAGTTCAATAGTATAGCAGAAAATAAACAAGAATACAGTTATGGGGAAGAACATGCTGGGAATAAGAGGGGCAACATTTGCTAACACAGTAGAATCAAGTACTAACTGGAACGTAGAAGTAAAACAAGAAATAACAACCCGAAACAAGTAAAATCTACAGGAGAAGTCACGACATGACCCCTCGTGCATAACCCAAAATCACATGGCACGAAATGTCCCCTCGTGTATAAATAATAAATTCACTCGGCACGGAATGTCCCCTCGTGCATAAATGATAATCACTCGGCACAGAATGTCCCCTCGTGCATATATAATAATCACTAGGAACGAAATGTCCACTCGTGCATATATAATAATCACTCAGCACGAAATTTCCCCTCGTGCATATATAATAATCACTTGGCACGGAATGTCCCCTCGTGCATATATAATAATCACTAGGCATGGAATGTCCCCTTGTGCATATATAATAATCACTCGGCACGGAATTCCCCTCGTGCATAATGAATATAAAAGCAACCATTGATATGAAAGTTTAACAATGCGACATTTCAAATGAACAGAAGTTATCAACAAAATTCTATTGTCTCGACAAGGGACTCGGTTATAACCAATCTCGCTCAGACGTATAATATCAACATTAAAAACCTCAACCGAACACATAATCAATAACTTTATACGTCATGAAGTAACATCAAGATACCACTTCCAAGGTTCCCAATAATTCACAACACAGAGAATATCAAAGAACACTAAATAACTCATCAAAATTCGACTCACGGGCATGCTTGACCACGACGTATAGGTACCCGTCACTTGACCTATACGTTGGACATGAGTTATACATAGCAAATAAGACTCTATACCTATTCCCTCAAGCTAAGGTTAAACCAAACACTTACCTCGGCTCCAAGAATGCAAGTCAAGCCTCAATCACGGCCTTTCCTCTTGAATCCAACTCCGAAACGATAATATCTAGACGTAATTGACTTAATAACATCAATAATTATACAATAACTCAATCCCAAAGCCTAATTATACATTTTCCACAATTCTTCCAAAAATACCAAAATTCGGCCCCTGGCCCGCTTGGTCCAAACTCGAGGTTCGGACCAAAACCCGATAACCCATTCCCCTATGAACCCGAATATATAATTTATTTTGAAATCCGACCCCAAAATGAGGTTGAATTCCCAAAATTTACAACAGCCCTAACTCTAACCAAAACCCCCAATTTTTACCCTTGATTCCATGTTTTTAGACCTAGAATTTAGTGATTGATGAAGGAAATTGGAAGAAACTAGAGTTAAGAACACTTACCTATGAAGCTATGGTGGAATGGACTCCTAAGAATCGCCCATGAAGAGTGGAGACGAAGAAAATGGTAAAATAATGTGAAAATCCCGTATGGTATTCTGTTTTAATACATTAAAAATCACTGGGCGAAATTGGCTATCGCGATCGCGACATGTGCCTTGCGATCGTGGAGAGTACTGGACTTAGACTTACGCGATCGCGAAGTGAAGGCTGCGATCGCAGAGAGACCGGACGTGGACCCACGCGATCGCGGACAGGTTGGTGCGACCTCAGAAGGAAAAATACCCAGCTCTCCTATACTCTACGCGATCGCGGAAGTGCCTATGCGATCGCATAGAGTCATATAAACGCCCCCCCCCCTCACACTACACTACGCGGCCGCGGGGCAACCTATGCGATCGCATTGTGTAAAAACCTCAGACACCAGAAACAGCCCCAAAAACCAGATTTTTCACCCTTTTTGCACCCCGACACCTGCCGGAAACTCACCCGAGCTCTCGGGGCTCAAAACTAAATATACGCACAACTTCAAAATCATCTTACGAACTTATTCGAGTAATATAACCACCAAAATAATATAAAAACAATGAATTAAACTCCAAAATCTATAGAATTTTCTCAAACTTCATAAACTTCTAAATCCTCCAATTTTGATCTGAAACACGTCAAACCAAGTCCATTTCTTTCCAAATTTTTCAGATAACTCACATAACACATATTGAACCTGTTCCGGGTTCCGGAACAATAATACTGGCTCGGTAACACAGATTTCACATCAAAGTTCATTTTCAAAAGTCTTTATTATTTCCAAAAAACAATTTCCTTTAAAAATTCATTTCTCGGACTTGGGACCTCGGAATTCGATTCCGGGCATACGCCCAGGTCCCATATTTTCCTACGGACCCTCCGAAACCGTCAAATCACAGGTCCGTGTCCGTTTACCAAAAATGTTGACCAAAGTCAACTTTATTCCATTAATTATCATCAATTCAACTATTTAACACATTTCCACATAAAGGCTTCCCGGCTACGCGCCCGGGCTGCGCATGCACATCGAGGTGAGATTAACGGAGGCTTTCGGGGCCTCGAAACACAGTTTTTGCTAAATTAACACAAGATGACCTTTTGGGTCATCACAATCTCCACCTCTAAAACAATCGTTCGTCCTCGAACGGACATAGAAAGGTACCTGAATCGGGGAAAAGGTGGGGATATCGGCTCCGCATATCGGACTCGGACTCCCAAGTAGATGCCTCAACAGGCTGACCTCTCCACTGAACACGAACCGAAGGATAACTCTTCGATCTCAACTGTTGCACCTGTCGGTCTAATATGGCTATCGGCTCCTCCTCATAAGATAAATCCTTGTCCAACTGGACACCACTGAAGTCAAGTACATGAGATGGATCCGCAATATACCTCCAGAGCATAGATACGTGAAATACCCGATGCACGGATGACAAACAAGTTGGCAAGGCAAGTCTGCAAGCCACATATCCTACCTTATCCAGAACCTCAAATGGACCAATTCACCTAGGGCTCAACTTGCCCTTATTCCCGAATATCATCACGCCCTTCATGGGCGACACCCGAAGAAATGCCCGGTCTCCTATCATAAATGCCAAATTTCGAACCCAACGATCCGCGTAACTCTTCTGCCTGGACTGAGCTTTACGAAGTCTATCCTGAATGATCTTCACCTTGTCCAAGGCATCCTGGACTAACTCAGAACCCAACAATCTAGCCTCTCCCGGCTCAAACCACCCGACTGGAGATTGACACCGTCTACCATACAACGCCTCACACAGAGCCATCTGAATGCTCGACTAATAGCTGTTGTTGTAGGCAAACTCAGCTAAAGGCATGAACTGGTCCCAATGAACCGCCAAAGTCAATGACACAAGCCCGCAACATGTCCTCCAAAATCGGAATAGTACGCTCGGACTGTCCGTCCGTCTGAGGATGAAATGTTGTGCTCAAATCAATTTGCGTGCCCAACTCTTGCTGAAATACTCTCCATTTAAATGGGAGGTAAACTGAGTACCTCGGTCTGATATAATGGATATGGGCACACCATGCAGTCTAACAATCTCTCTCATATAGTTCCTTGCCAACTTCTCTGCTGAATACGAAACTAATACTGGGATGAAGTGTGCTGACTTGGTCAGCCTATCCACAACGACCCATACTGCATCAAACATCCTCTGAGTCCGTGGGAGTCCAACTACAAAGTCCATGTTGATACGCTCCCACTTCCACTCGGGAAGCTGAATCTGCTGCATCAAACCACCGAGTCTCTAGTGCTCGTACTTAACCTGCTAACAGTTCAAACACCGAGCTACATAAGCTACAATATCCTTCTTCATCCTCCGCCACCAATAGTTCTGCCGAAGGTCCTGGTACATCTTTGCGGCACCCGGATGAATAGAATACCGAGAACTATAGGCCTCCTGAAGTATCACCTCACGAATATCATCCACATCAGGTACACAAATCCGACCCTGCATCCTCAAAACCCCCTCATCATCAACCGTAACCTGCTTGGCATCTCCGTGCCTGACTCTATCTCTAAGAACACATCATTGGCGATCATCATACTGCCTGGCCTGAATACGGCCATACAATGAAGAACGGGCTACGGCATGGGCCAAAACACTGCCAGTCTCAAAAACCTCCAATCTCACAAATCGGTTGGCTAAAGCCTGAACATCCAAAGCAAGAGGTCGCTCTCCGACTGATAAATAGGCAAGACTACCTATACTGGCTGACTTCCGGCTCAAAGCATTGGCCACCACATTGGCCTTCCCCAGATGATAAAGAATGGTAATATCATAATCTTTCAGCAACTGTAACCATCTCCTCTGCCTCATGTTCAACTCCTTCTGTTTGAACAAATATTGTAAGCTCTTATGATCCATGAACACCTCACATGGCACACCATACAAATAATGCCTCCAAATATTCAATGCATGCACAATAACTGCTAACTCCAAGTCATGAACTGGATAGATCTTCTCATGAACCTTCAACTGACGAGAAGCATAGGCTATAACCTTTCCATCCTGCATCAACACTGCACCAAGCCCAACCCGTGAAGGATCACAATACACGGTATACGATCCTGAACCTGTGGGCAAAACTAACACTGGTGTCGTTGTCAAGGCTGTCTTGAGCTTCTGAAAGCTCGCCTCACACTCATCAGACCACCTGAACTGAGCACTCTTCTGAGTCAACCTGGTCATCGGGGCTGCAATGGATGAAAATCCCTCCACAAACCGGCGATAATAACCTGCTATGCCCAAGAAACTCCGGATCTCTGTAGCTAAGGTGGGTCTAGGCCAATCTCTGACTGCTGAAATCTTCTTGGGATCCACCTGAACACCCTATGACGATACCACATGGCCTAGAAATGCAACTGAACTCAACCAGAACTCACACTTGGAAAATTTTGCATACAACTGACTATCCCTCAAAGTCTGGAGGACAAATCTAAGGTGCTGCTCATGCTCCTCTCGGCTACGAGAGTATATCAATATATCATCAATGAAAATAATAACAAACGATTCCAAATAAGGCTTGAACACTCGGTGCATCAACTCCATAAAATCAGCGGGGGCATTTGTCAGCCCAAATGACATTACCAAGAACTCATAATGCCCATAACGGGTGCGAAAGGCTGTCTTAGGGACATCAGACGCCCTAATCCTCCGCTGATGGTAAACAGATCTCAAGTCAATATTGGAAAACACTGAAGCACCCTGAAGCTAGTCGAATAAATTATCAATCCTCGACAAAGGGTACTTGTTCTTAATAGTAACCTTGTTCAACTGCTGCTAATCAATACACATCTTCATCGAGCCATCTTTCTTCTTGACAAACAATGTTGAGGCACCCCAAGGAGAAACACTAGGCCTAATAAAGCCTTTATCCAACAAATCCTGCAACTGATCATTCAACTCCTTCAACTCTGGCGGGGCCATACAATACGGCGGAGTAGAAATAGGCTGGGTGCCCTGAGCTAACTCAATACAAAAACAAATATCCATGTCGGGTGGAATACCCAACAGATCAGCTAGGAATACCTCTGGAAACTCACGAATCATGGGCACATACTCTAGGGAAGGAACCTCAGCGCTAGAATCACGAATATAGGCCAGGTAGGCCAAACAACCATTCTCGACCATGCGTCGAGCCTTCATATAAGAAATAACTCTACCACAAGAATGACTAGGAGTTCCCCTCCACTCTAAACGAGGCACCCCTGGCAAGTCTAAGTTCACTTCTTTGGCATGACATTCCAGAATAGCATAATAGGGGGATAACCAATCTATCCCCAATATGACATCGAAGTCAACCATATCAAGAAGCAAAAGATCAACCTGAGTCTCCAGACCACCAATAACTACTAAGAAAGCATGGTAGACTCGATCTACCTCTATAGAATCACCCACCGGTGTAGACACATGTACAACAGTACTCAAGGAATCACGGGGCATACTCAAATAAGGGGGAAAATATGAATACACATAGGAGAATGTAGAACCCGGATCAAATAACACCGAAGCCTCTCGGCTGCAAACTGAAACTGTACTTGTAATAACTTCATCAGAAACCTCAGTATCAGGCCTGGCAGGAAAAGCATAGCACCGGGGCTGAGCCCCTCCAACCCGAGCATCTCTGGGTTGACCTACTGCGGCCTGACCTCTACCTCTCGTGGCATGTCCTCCACCTCTATGAGTCTGACCTCCACCTCTGGAACCCCGACCGCCACCCCTAGCTGGTTGAAGGGGTGGGGGTGCGCCTGATGCGGGAACCATGGCACGGGAACCCATCAACCAATATCGAACACTGAAACTCCTTTGTGCCCCCCATCCTCTATGAAACTTCTGTTGCTATCCTCTGGTAAGATGTAATCCAGTTTGGTCTTTTTTTGGTCATGCTCTAAGTGAGAGTTCGGTATCCATGTTAAAGGTTTAAATGGAAGTTACCTTGGATTTGGCAAATTTTTTATTTCTTCTTCGTAATGCTTACTTAAGGTGGAGTTAGTTCAAGTTAAGATGACATTATAGTAACATTGTGGATTTTGGCAAACTAGTTTTCTTGTTTCTGCTTCGTAATGCTTACTTAAGGTGGATTTTGGAAAACTAATTATTTGTAACTTATTGATGTGAAGTCTCTCCGCAAAATGAGAAACATACAGTGTTGCACTCAAGAAAAAATTCCACTAAGAAAAAGAAGTTTAGTTTGAGTACTACTGCTGCTGGTAGTTGTGATAATATAAGGAAGCTGAAAATAATTAATCCAAATGTAGATAATTGTCACCTTCTTCACTGATACTACCTCCTTTGACCAGGTCCTGTAAAAAATACATCTGTGTATGTCACGCGTTTGACTTTAGTTATAAACCTGACCTACTTAATTTTAAACCATTATGTTATAGTAGCTAACCCGACCCTACCCGACCCATAAGTTAAAAAAGGTTAAAACCAACTTCTGATGAGGATTTTCCTTTCTAGAGGGAGGAAGAGAAGTAGAAAGCAAGAGCGATGGCGGGAGCTTCCATATATTCTTCTTGTTGGAGCTTAACTGGAAAATTCAAAACCTTTTCTCTCAATCCCTCTCACCCAAATGTTGCTGCTTTCAAGCCCCTAAGCTTTTCTGCTAACACTTCGGTCAACCTATTTTCCAAAGGTACTCAGATCAGTTCATCTACAATCATTCTCTTTAATTAAGTGCTCCTTATGATTAACAAAATTTTGCTTAAAATTGCAGGAAATGTTTCGCTAACTCATCTGCAAAGACCGTCACGTTGTTCCATTGTTTGCAAAGTTGCTCCAACGAAAAAGCCAGATGCAGCTGCCAAAAGAACACGCCAAGCTGAGAAGAGGCAAATTTACAACAAAGCTCGAAAATCTGAGGTCAAAACTCGGATGAAGAAGGTATACTGCAATCCTAATTATCGATTCAGAATTGAGCCCTAGAAATTGAACCCTTATGTCGAAAAAGAGAAGGAAGAAATAGAAGAAGATTGTAATATTGGCTTCGAGCTTCAAGAGGAAGAAATTTTCTTCAATTTCGAGCTTTAAAGAAGGAAGAAGAAGATGAATATCGGGTCCAATTAGAGAAGAAATGGGTTAATGTGATGACCCAAAAGGTCATCCCATGTAATTTTAGCTAAATCTATGTTCCGAGGCCGTGAAAACTTCCTTATATCTCACATCGATTTGCGTGTGCAGCCCGAACGTATAGCCGGGGAGCCATTATGTGAAAAATTGATAAAAATGATATTTTTGTGTTGAAATTTGAATAAAGATGACTTTGGTCAACATTTTTGGTAAACGGACCCGGACCCGTGATTTGATGGTCTCGGAGGATCTGTAGGAAAATATGGGACTTGAACGTACGCACGGAATCGAATTCCGAGGTGCCAAGTCCTAGAAATGAATTTTTGAAGAAAATTGTTTTCTGAAAAATACAAAGGTTTTTGAAAATGAGATTTGATGTGAAACTTGTGAAACCGGGCCCGTATTATGGTTCCGGAGCCAGGAACAGGTTCAATATGTCTTATATGTGTTATCTGTGAAATTTGGTGAGAAACGGACTTAGTTCGACGTGATTCAGATTGAAAATGGAAAAATTAGAAGTTTTTGAAGTTTAAAGGAATTTCATTGATTTTGAGGCTTAATTCGATGTTTATGATGTTATTTTGGTGCTTTGATTACTTAAATAAGTATGTATGAGTTTTATGAGGTCGTGTGTGTGTTTGGTTTTGAGCCTCGAGGGCTCGGGTGAGTTTCGGGTAGGCGTCGAAGTGCAAAAAGCCTTATAAAATCTGGTGTAATTGTTGTCATCTGGTGTCCAGGATTTAACCTATGCGAACACACTCAAAGGGGTGCGAACGCACAGGGTTATAGAGGTCAGGGGGGTTCAGGGTCAGTCTGTTCTGTGCAAACGCACGAAACTTTATGCGAACGCACAGGGTAATCTGGGGAGGGAGTTGGGTAGTGTTGTGCGAACGCACCCAACCGGGTGCGAACGCATAGGGTTAGAAGGGGGCTAGGATGGGTAGCAAAACACACTGCGCGAACGCACTATTGTGTATGCGATCGCGGAGGGTAGGCTAGGGTAACCTGTGCGAACGCAGGCCTCCTGCTGCGATCAGACTGCTTTAAATTGCACAGCTATTTTAAAAACCAAAAACAGAACACTTACACGGGATTCCACCATTGTTTCATAAACCCCTTCTT
The DNA here is from genome assembly GCA_005239525.1 of Nicotiana knightiana. Taxonomy (NCBI): domain Eukaryota; kingdom Viridiplantae; phylum Streptophyta; class Magnoliopsida; order Solanales; family Solanaceae; genus Nicotiana; species Nicotiana knightiana. Next base: position 48,746 of record ML404589.1, on the reverse strand, counting down.
CTCCAAAGCTCTTAGGCGATTTTTGAAGCATTTCCTCACCATAACCTCCTAGGTAAGTGATCTTTAACTTGTTTTCTTCCATTTTCATCCACATTTATTAGATTCTAGGCCTAAAATCATGGAATTAAAGGTAGAAAATTGGGTTTTTGGGTAGAGTTAGAGCTTTTCGAATTTTTGGGAATTTGACCTCGTTTTGGGGTCGGATTTCAAAACAAATTGTATATTCAGGCTCGTGGGGAATGGGTGATCGGGTTTTGGTCCGAACCTCGTCTTTCGACCAAGCGAGCCCGGGGTCGAATTTTGGAATTTTTGGAAGAATGTTGGGAAATCTATATTTAAGAATTGGAATTGAATTGTTTAGAATTTATTGATATTATTGAGTTGATTATTTATAGATACGATTGTTGTGGAGTCGGGTTCAAAAGGAAAAGCGGTGCTAGAGGATTGATTTGGACTCTTGGAGTCGAGATAAGTGTTTGGCCTAATCTTAGCTTAAGGGAATAGGTGTTGAGTCATATGTGCTACGTGTTATTATCATGTTCAATGTATAGGTGAGGTGACGAGTACCTATACCTTGTTTTCAAGCATGCCCGTGAGTCATAACTTATAGCATATGTGTTTTTCTTCGATATCCACTTTGTTATGAAGTAGATTTCAATTTGGAGATTATTCAATTGTTAGAAATACTTGGTTGTGAACATTGTTGATTAGTTGTTCGGTTGAGGATTATTTGGTTATGTTGTACGTTCAGTGAGATTGGTTATAGTTGTGTCCCTTGCCGGGACGGTGATATTTCTGTTATTGTTCTCTTGCCGGGATGTTGTAAAATTATGGTATGTATTGTGGTTCTTCCTTGCCAAATTGTGTTTTGGTTATTGTTTGGGTAAGGAAGAGTGTAAAGCACGACGGACGATGCCGTGTATTTAATTATTGCATTGTGAGGATGATTTTGTAAAGCACGAAGGGTGATGTCGTGCCATGATTTATATTTAAAAGCACGAAGGTTAATGTCATGACGATATTGTGATTTTAAAAGCACGAAGGGTGATGTCGTGCCATGATATGAGAGATAATGCACGAAGGATAATGCTGTGCCATGATATTGTGAGGTAAAAGCATGAAGGGTGATGTCGTGCACTTGTTTTGGTGAGAATGAGAGTAAAGCACAAAAGGTGATGTCGTGCACTTGTTTTGGTGAGAACGAGAGTAAAGCACGAAGGGTGATGCCGTGTACTTGTTTGTTCTCTGTTGTTATTTTGATACTAGACGGCTGTCATGTTCTGTTACTCAATAAGTGTTTTCCCCTTTTGTACCCCAACATGTTTTCCCCGTATTTGTACTTAACTGTTTACTTCCTGCCATTATTTCTATTATATATTATTGAATTGCACAGATGTTTATTATTTGTCGTGTCCTAGCCTCATCACTACTTCGCCGAGGTTAGGCTCGGCACTTACTCAGTACATGGGGTCGGTTGTACTGATGCTACACATGCACTTCTTTATGTTGTGCAGATTACGGTACCGGACCCGGTGGACAGTGATCGAGGGAGTATCCTTCAGTCCACAGAAGACACTGAGGTAGTCCTGCAGGCGTCCGCAGGCCTTGGCATCACCATCTATTTTTTTCCTTCTGTCTTATCTTGTATTTCTAGACAGCTACACTTGTTTATTTCAGACACATATTTTTAGTAAATCTTAGACTGTCCATGAGATTGTGACAGCAGTTCTGGGGGTATGTTTAAGGAAATTTCGTTAGATGTATTATTTAAGTTGTTGGATTTTCTTATCTTCCGCATTCTTATTTCTATTTGTTCGTGTATATCACTTTTTAAATGCTAAATAACAAAGGAATAAATCAGAATAATCAGTAGCGTTGGCTTGTCTAGCGGGTTTAACGTTAGATGCCATCACGGTCCGAAGGTGGGATTTCGGGTCGTGACAGTTAAGGCCCTTTTATTCTTTTAAAAAGGGTCGTTAGGATTTGTTTGTGACCGTTGATTAAAGACTGAAATTGTCTATTTATACTGTCCACGCGCTTCTATCATTTTGTATTACACACTCTTAGACCTGGTCAAAGGAGGTGTGTACTAGGCACATCTTTGAAAGGTTGCGTGTGTAATGTTATTATCGTCCACAGAAAGTGTATAAGGAGGATTTGGGCCATAGGTCGGGTAAAAACTTATGTAATTTGCCCAAAAACATAACAAAGATTTTCATTTATATAATAACACAAAACATTAACAAAACAAGGCCATCATCAGAACATTGACAAAACAAAAAGAAGAATCATAAAAAATATTAACAAAAAAGCAAAGAATAAAAACATAATAAAAGAACTACAAAAACTAAGCATCATCACCATTATCAGAACAATAGTCATCAATTTCTCAACATAAATAATTAGAAGGTAGCTTGACTCTATTAAACCCAAAACGGATACCAATAAGTTTAGCATGTTTTCTCCTTATTTATTTCTTCGTTCGTTCATTTAGTTGTCAAGTATTCTAAAAATAATTTTTAATTTTTACTTGTCACTTTTCTCTTCGTCCGTTCATTTAGTTGTCAAGTATTCTAAAAATAAATTTTGTTTTTCGCATATCAAGAGAAAAATAATTTATTTTTCTTGTTTTGTCCTTTAGCATTAATTGCTCATTCCAAATTATTTTCTCAATCCATTAAGACTATACACCAATTAATATAGGTATAAAGGTAAATTATGCATACGCACACATACACAAAGTAATGATAAAATAATAAGAAAAAAAATCATGTGAAAGAAAAAAAAATGTTAAATTTAGAGGGAAATAAAATATTATGGTGACGGAAACATAAATAAACCCTTTAATTTAATTCGGATGCATGTACATGAGACCCTGAACAACTGCATTTCCAGTAACTTAAATCCAGTCATTCACTCCATCAGAGGCTTTGGTTTATATCACAAATAATATCAATCAACTCCTTGAAAAATAGTGTAGTAAAAGCTACTAAACTTTGAGGGGAGATCAGAGAGGGAAAGAGAATAAGAAATACTAACCTTCGACTTTTTTCTGCCATATACCACATAGGCATCTAGTTTACTTCATCTGCCGGTAACATCACTTGCTTCTTCCCTATTTTTCAATAAACATTTTGAACTAAAGCAAAAACCACAAGAAATATCAAAAGACAAATCCGATTGGGAAATATTATTTTTTGCATTATACACTTACGGTTATAGAGCAGTTGATATAAGCGAATCATCATAGATATACTTCACACAACTCAAAATAGGTAAAAACTCTAACTTATATGATAACAACAATATATTTTTCAAAGTCTCTATCTATCTACAAATATCTTAAAATGTTCTTGTTCTTTGATCATCTCTGGTGACATTTAAATATCTCAAAGTGTTCTCAGAATTCTAAGAGTCAACAAAACATAATGGTACCCAATACATCTGTCTTCAATGGTCTAATTAAGTATTTAGTCGTTTTTTCTATTCTTTTGTTAATTGAGTTATTAAATGAATTATTTCTAGTTGTAGGAATTAAATCGAACAAACTCTAGTTATATGAGACTTAATTGGTTATTAATAGATTTCTTCAGCCGATGAGATAATTCATTAGTAATTTAATTGTGAAACTGATGGCTTTCTTCAACGGGTGAGAAAACCATAAAGATGACTTGTTTTGTTTTCAACAATAATTACTCCTATCCATTACAATATGCAAGGCATCATTAGTAATTATTCGTTACCATAGGAAAATTAATTTTCTTAGATACAACTTTGCCAGAACACCAAAGGTCTTGGTACACTGACCATTCACGGGTTGCCTTTTTCTATGATTCTTAGAAGTACACTATTTATTATGAAATATATTCACTATTTTGTATATTATTGTTATTAAAATAGTGATTCATTGAAGGGCAAAAATATCGTTCAAACTTTTGAGGGGCATTTTAGTAATTCAATATCGAAATGTTGTTCGCTTTTTTTTACCCTTAGAATAAGTTTCACATTGGATAAAATTGTATTTTAACATTTTCTAAAATTATATGTTAATTACTTTTCTAATATTTCGGACTTTGAAATCAATTACAACTTTAATTGTTAAATCTTTTCTTACTTGAACTATATGAAAATTCCTGATATTTAAAAACTTAACTCATCTAAGGATTTTATATCTAAACTTCCGATCCTACATAGACCATCGAAGTTAGAATAGCACAGTTTACCAATACTTTAAAATATAAAATTTCTTATATAATATTAGATAATTATATTATTTAGGAATTTGGATCAGCAACTATGAATATGATAAGGCACATAAGAAACGAAAGAACTTGCAGACATAAAATAACTTGAGCTTGCCACGTTAAATTTTAAATGCGATCTCATTCTTTCTTCCTAATTTTTCTTTTAATAGTAATAAAATAGAAATAATGAAAGGTATCATAATTTTTAAGAAGTACACTGATAATAATTGTAATAAATTACTAACAAAATATTTAAGAATACAAAATAAAGAGATAAAGAGTGAGAGGGTGAGAGAGGAAGATAAGTCGTAGACAAGAGTCAATGACACTAATGATATTACAAACACAAAAGTTTAAACATGAAATATCAAATTATTTCTTTACGCTTTAAAAATATAAATTTTATTCAATAAAATTTATAATTAAAATTAGATATTTAATACTACAGATGAGCTAATATGAAAATTTTGAATCAACAAAAACAAAACTATTTACTTCAAGGTTAAGAAAAAATTAATTCTTTAAATTAACCTAATTTTTTTTAAATTCGACATAAAAGTAAAATTATTTTAAGTTGACAAGAGTCTTAGGACATAAATTTATTTCTCTAGCGAGAGCATTAGCGGCGAAAGAAATAAAAATAGAACAAAATTAGTTACAGCATAGTATTGAGAGTCAAATCGATAAATATGCAAACTTGAAGCAATAAGGATTAAATAGCAAAAAAATACAAATATCGTAAATGAATTGACATTTATTATTATACATTTGTTCCAATAAATACAACTCGCTATGTATTTCATATATTAAGTTATTTATTGGTAAATTATTAATTAGCTATAGTGTTCAACCTCTTCTTTCTAAAAAAAAATGAGAAATTCAATTTTAATTTATTTTATCGGGAAAACTTTTACTGATTAAAGTATTTTTATGATGTTTGCTTATTTTAGTATTAGGTCATAAAATTATAATTATTTTTATAAGATATTCCAATAGAAGTTATTAGAAATTGCAATAAGATGTCTGAGGACTTTTAGAGACATTATTTCATTCTTTATTGAGCTAACTAAATGGGAACAAAATTCGTCATTTTCAATTATAGTATATTATCAAGAGTCAAGTTGATAAAATTCATACTTGAATCAATCTATATCTATATTTATACAACATTAAAAAGGAGCAAATAACCTTAGTGAAATATCGTTCGGTAATAAAAATAATCTATTTTACACTAGACAAAATAGTCATTTAATTATTTTTCTAATTTTAGGACAATCAACCATTATTACACTCTTCTTTATTTGAACTATGTAACAAGTCATAATATTTAAAACTTTAATCGTTTACATTTTACCAGTTTAATTCGAATAAACACATCAAAAAGAACACTAACTTTCTACAACTTACCTTAGATATATAAATCAAATGGAGGGAGGAATAGTCACTAAATGATACGTAATACTTATATGATTAAATAAGGAAGCATATATAAAAATTATAGCAATAGATGTAATGTAAGAGTCCTAAAATAAAGACACACTCATTTTTGTCATAATAATTAGATTAATTAAAAGAATCAAGGGAATCAAATTAACAATACATTTTAAATATTTATGTAACGACCTGATCGGTCGTTTTGAGCTCTAGCGTGTCGTTCAGCAGTCTGAGGTCATGAGCAGCTCCGTTTTCGGTATTATGACTTGTAGGTGTGGTCGGAATTGAATTTCGGGAAGTTTAGAGTTAATTTGGAAAGAAAATTATATTCGGAAGCCTTAAGTTGGAGAAATTGACTAAGATTGGGATTCTGAGTAAACGACCTCGGAATCAGGATCTGAAGGTTCCAGCAGGTTCGTATGATGATTTCGGATTTGGGCGTATGTCCGGATCGGGTTTTGGATAACTCGGGAACGTTTCGGCGTATATTGTGGAAGTTAGTGTTTTAGAAGGATTTCATAAATTTGGGTTGGAAAGCATTTCAGAGTTATTGATGCCCGTTTGGGATTCTGAGCTTGGGAATAGCTTCGTATGGTGATTTTGGAGTTGGGAGCGCGATCGGACGTGAATTCGGATGTCTGTAGGTTATTTTGAAGTCATTTGGCTAAAGATAGAAATTTGAAGGTTTTTGAGAAATCCGACCAGAAGTGGAAATTTTGATATCGGGGTCAGAACGCGATCCCGGAAGTTGGAACAGGTCCGTAATGTCGAATATGACTTGTGTGCAAAATTTGGGGTCAATCGGACGTGATTTGATAGGTTTCGGCATCGAAGGTAGAAGTTTGAAATTTCAAAGTTCCTAAAGTTTGAATTGGAATGTGATTCATGGTTTGGACATTGTTTGGTGTGATTTGAGGCCTCGAGCATGTCCGTGGGATGTTATGGGACTGAGTCGTGTAATTGGACGGGGTCCGGGGGGGGCCTCGGGTGTGTTTCGAGGTAATTTCAGATCATTTTCCCTGTTTTGCTGCTGCTGTTTTCTGGTGTCCCTGGTGTGCATTGCGATCGCATCCAGAGGAGTGCGATCGCGAAGAAGAAAAATTGGAGGGCTGGAATTTCGCTTATGCGATCGCAGGGAGGGGAATGCGATCGCATAGGAGGAAATTAGAAGTTGCTGGATTTTGGCCTATGCGATCGCGGGGCTGTGTGTGTGATCGCATAGAGCATGTCAGGGGGGCATCAAGGTTGGCCTATGCGATCGCGAAGGATGTCATGCGATCGCATAGGAGGATCGCCTGGGCAGTGTGCTATTTTTAAACGGACTTGGCTCATTTTCTTCCATTTTTCTTTTGGCTTGGGCGATTTTGGAGAGCTCAAGGAGGGATTTTCACCAAGCAACACTAGGTAAGTGATTTCTTCCTATTTTTGAGTTAAATATGTGATCTTACATGGATTTAGACATGAAAAATTAGTATAAATTCGGAATTTTGGGAAAGACCTAGAATTTGGATTTTTGGACTTTTACCATGAATTTAAGCATGAAAATTAGAGTAAATTGTATATTTGAGTTAGTAAAGTTATGGGTAGAATTTATCTTCGAGAAATTTCGGAATCCGGGCACGTGGGCTCAAGGGCATTTTGGTCAACTTTTCGAGCAGAGTTGGGAACTTATATATTGGAATTGTTACAAGTATTAGAGTGAAGTTTTATTGGTTTGCCCGCTATTTGAATAGTTTTGGGGCGTTGTGCATAAATTGGAGTCGTCAGAAGGGCTTGCAAGCTGGTTATGGAATTTCGGAGCGAGGTAAGTCTCCTTTCTAACTTTGTGAGGGAGAATTGTCCCCATAGGTGACTAATTAATTATGTGCTACTATTTTCGGGGGCTACGTACGTACAAGGTGACGGGAGTCCGTGCGTGCTACTATTATGCTTGTGTCCGGGTAGTCTAGGACCCACTAACATGCCTTACGTGTTGTACTTGTGATCTTGCCAGTAATATTAGACTGTTAATGCTATCGAATTAGTAATTGATTACCTAAGAAGGTTAAAGTTTACTTTTCTTAGTCATTTAGAAGGAGAATTGATTCTTCCTTGGATAATTGTGTTTCAGATAAATCTATAATGTTTAAAACCCTGTTGAGATTGGCAAGTAAATCCCCAGAAAGGTTTTAACTACTATTTTCATGTACGTTAAAAGGAGAATTCTATCACTTTATTGAACAACTAATTTTCCTGATTAAAAAAAAAGTGGTTTATTGGTGTGAATATGTGTAACTATGGGTGCCTGAGTCGCATGTATGATTCGCGAGCAGGATAAGCTTGTAATTATGTATAACCGCGTCGTATGATCGATTCGAGAGCGGGGCAGATAGATGCATCTATGGTTCAAGCTGTTCGACCCTCGGCAGTGCACAATCTATTATTGTTGGTCCGTGTTGTTCGACCCTCGGCACTTTGTTTGCGCATGATAAATGCTGCGTATTTTCTGTGATTTATACATGTTTATCGGCCTAAGAAAATTTTTAATTGCCAGTTAAAAAGAAGAAGAATTGATGTGTAAAATGTGAAATAAGTCTGATGTTTCTTATCCCTGATTATTATTTAATTGTCTATGATACTCATGCTTAGCACCTCATTTGATTATAATTAACCGACTTATAGCAAGTGTTTAATTCGACCTCTCGTCACTACCTCTCTGAGGTTAGGCGGGATACTTACTGAGTACACGTTGTTTTCGTGCTCATGCTACACTTGTTATGCATTTTGTTGCACAAGTACCTTCATAGCAATATGGCGGACTCGGAGACTTAGACGAGCTGCATCACTCGGAGACGAACCGTAGTCGGCAGAGCCTTCCTCTATGTATTGTATTTTCATTTTTATTCCTTGCCCAATTTGTATTTCGGACAAGCTTTGTAGAATTTGTAAGATTCTTAGAAATCGCTCATGTACTTGTGTCACCAGGTTCTAGGATGTGTTGGGATGTACTTTATTAAAATGGAGTATTGGACTGTTATTTTTACTTAATGTATTTTATTTAGTTGTTATGTGTTAAAGTGAAAGGTAATGATTTAAAAAATGCTAAAACTATTTAATAATTGGCTTGCCAGACAGCGGTGTCCGGTGCCATCACGACCTTATGGATTTTGGGTCATGACAACATGGTATCAGAGCTCTAGGTTCCTTTAGGTTTCACGAGTCATGAGCAAGTCTAGTAGAGTCGTGCGGATCGTTACGGAAACGTCTGTACTTATCTTCGAGAGGCTACAAGGCTGTTAGGAGTACTTCCCTTCTTGATTCCTCATCGTGCGATTTGATTCCTCAGAGGCTTATGCCTACGTTTCTTCCTACTCAATCTTACGCGTCGCGAAACGCTTGCTATGAATCAGGAATTTGAGGAATTGAAATGGTGCTATGGGTGTGGTGCGGAATGTTTCTCCCTGCGAAGTTGATTGAGGCTATGGCCATTGCTCTACGGAAGAGTAATATGTTGTTTCAGCCAGTAGCTATGATTCTGAGGACTTGAGGTTATGCTCAGGTTGTGATGATGTTTATGATTAGTTATCGCGCGATTTCGATATGATGATAGAATGCTTGCCCATATGTTGGGGGTGATGAATGGCTTGAAGGGAGGTCTTCTCAAGGCGTGATTTCGAGATTTCAGCATTTTAGTTCCGGTAGAGGAAAGGCATTTGGACTATAAATGGTCAGGTTTTGGATTGACAAAACAGTAAGACTTGGTGTTTACAAGTGAGGTGGATATGCACCTATGATGTGATGTCGTCGTCACTGATCAAATGGAATATGTTAAGTTTGTTGGTGCTATGGTTTCTTCGGTTGCATGGGGTCAGAGTATTGTGAAGAAGTATTGAAGAAGCGGTTGTCAGAGACCGTGAGGCGCGGTGGTTCAATACTGGATAAGTGTTGATAATGAAGGCAACTCGAGATAAATGATCTTCGGAGAGTTTGAAGTCGTGGCGAACTGCTGGATTAAGAACTACAGAGAATGATATTGAATTGAGGCAGCAATTGGGCAACATACGATGAAGGAATATATATGAAAAGTGCAAGACGGTGGTTCCCTTTCTAAAAGGCCAGGTGTAAGGAACGGACGTCAGGTAGTTGTTTAAAAGAATGAGTTTAACAAGTGGGAGAGTACCAGCGTAGCAGGAGTTCAGTGGTAAGACAACTGCCTATCTTTAGGGAAAGTTTGAGAGTTTTAGTGGAGGGTGATTTGGTCCACGAGCTTAAGTTGAAATGTGGGCTATTTCGGCGGAAGGTTGGATAAAACAGGGAGGAGTTGTTAGGAATGAAGGACGCAATGTGGCGGTGAATTTGAAGATGTTGTAGCGCATTTAGTAGATGTACATGAGGAGCGGATGGACTGGTAAAGTTGGTGAATGAGAGCAGTCTTAGGATGGGGTATTGATGTTGCAGAGAGAGTGCATTTCAGCGTCGTTGGAAGGTGTCAATTGGTGATTTCCACAGGTGGGTTATCTCATGTGAGTAGGTTAGCGGTTACATGGTTGGAAAGTTTCTGCGAGGGATTCTGGTGGCTATTCGGTAGGAGGCCGAACGTGTGAATGTNGATCTCAGCAGGGTCTAGAGTGGTGCAAGGAGTAGCTTCGGGCTAAGTGGGGGAGTCCCACCACCTGCAATTGGGTTGTAGGATTGTGTTCTCATGGGGTGGCGGATTGTCGGCGTAATGGCAAGTTATTGTAGATAAGGAAAAGGAGTAAAATGGTGATTGTGCGTGGGATTTGACGAATGTGTGCAAAAGTTGGCCCTATTGGACCAGGGTTAGGCTTTGGAGGATTCAGAATTTATGCTTAATGCATAGGCGAGTTGTAAGGGTAGTGACTCAGTCACGTACTTCATTGAGAGGATGTTCATACGCTAGAAGAGCCTTGGAGTTGATCGTATTCGGGGCCCGTCAGAGTGGATGACTCTCAATAGCGGTCCTAGCAAACTCGAAGGTTAAGAATGCAGTGTTTAAGGGTTTCAGGCAGCAGTATGATTAAGAATCGAGCTTTTGCAGTATAATTTATAAGAAAGGGAAAATGGTTGGAGTATTCTATGATATTTTTCAGCGTGCATGATAGTGTTGGGGGAGTGAGAGAAGTAAACTCCGGGGTGTATAAAGATTATCATAAGGGTATGGGACGGTTTGTGGGATTGAGATAACATGGTCTCGTGAGTCAAGGCCACTCGGGATGAGTGAGGATTGAGTTTGTTATGAGTTGAATGGGGTTATTATTTTTTCTGAGGCGATTAAGGATGATTAAAAGAAGATAGATTGGTTATCCATGGTTGGAATGACACATGTGCGACAGTGATTAGTTCCTTCAATGTGGTTAAGTTATGCATGTGGTTTGTGCCGGCGTGTGCGAGGCTTGTTGGCCGCTGTAATGGATTTATCTGGAAGCATTCAAGTATTATGGCTTGTCAGGTGTAGGCGGATCCCGGAAGGATCATGGGGTATAGACTATTCCCTGAGGATTTGCATGTTTTGTGATTATGAGAATTCACTCGTGTGTTGTTATGGTTATCTTGAATTGAGGTGGAAAAAAAAGGGTTTCTATATGACGGGGTGTTAACCCTATTAGTGGTTCAAGAGTTATGACGGAATTCTAGCGCTATCTCATATTGGTATGCAGGTGCAGTAAGTAGTATGTAATTGGAAGTAAGGATCAAGATTGCGGTTTGGTGTTGGCAAGGATGTCATGATCTCCGGCGAGCAAGAAAAAGGGATTTGAAGTTCAGAGTAGGCTGTTGTTATCTTCAGTGTCACCTGAGATCGATATTTGGTGAAAGAGGCTTGTACCTTGGTCATGGGTTCTTGATGTGTTTTGCAGTGTTAGTGAGGTCGGTGGTATGGATGTGCAGACTTGTTACCTCGTGGAGGGTCGTGGGAGCGTGAACATGGGAAGATTGTATAAGTGTGACATTTAATCACCTGATTGATTGAAGATTTAGACCAAGTATAAGGGAGTGCAATATTGCTTGTCTGAAAATTTATGCCAGGAAGGCGTTTGGTCCAGCTGGTTGTGGATTGTGCGGTGTTGTCCCGACTATGATGATTGTTCTTGCGTGTTATGAGAAGTAGGTTATTTTGGACCCAGGTAAGGCTATCAGCCTAGTTCATTGCGAGCAGAATCAGCTTGAAGTGTATGAATGGATTTAAACAAGATTATGGGCTTCATGCGAGTCAAATGTGTTCATTTCAGTATAGCGCTTCTCAAGGAGGGGTGTTGGAATATCAGGTGTTGTTCCGTCTTCGTCAAATTCATGTGATATTATGATTGTGCCATGTGAGTTGTGAAACGGCTTGATAATTTCTTATGTGTTGAGATTTCGCGTAGTGATGAGGTTATGTGAGCAAGATGGATCTTGAGATCCAGATTATATATCGCACCTCAGTTGTGCTTGAGTTTTGTAGCATATAGTTCTATCAGTCTCCCCAAAATGGTATTCTGCACTTAGCGTGCTTGTGACCGGTATTCAGTAATTTGTAATAGTGAGCAATTTAGCTCCGTGTATATCTCCTTACGTGAATTTTATGATTTGGATGGGGTTGCACGCCGCAACAGTGTGATGATGAGTACGGTTCCCTATATCTATTTTTATTATGTTATACTTCCTATTTTCTGAGGAAAGTGTGATAAGATCATGTGAAGTATATTACAGGACAATTGCCAGTATTTGGTTAGTAAGGAGGTGATGATTTTAGTCAAAAAGGAGAGATTCAATGTTTGGTTAACTCTGTAGTTGGTTAGAATTTCTGCACATCTCTTCCGTGTGGTGGTATCGTCAGCATTATATCATAAGGTGCATTGGGAGCATTAGAGTGGTGGAATTTTGGCTATTAAGGTTCGGGGAAATGTCATTGTGATTGGATAATACGCGGTGTATGGCGCTAAATTCAGCAAAAGTATGCAGTCATGTTTTGGTACCTCATGTGGTAGTTGATACGGTGATTATATATTGGAAATAGGTCTGGCAGAGAAATTTCAGGTGTTGGAACTGGGTTCTGAGCTTATTGTATGGATAAAAGAGGATATCTTTGGGTTTGATCAAGCTAATGTGCTCAACTGGGTTGTGGTAGCACGGTCAGGTGCACGAGGTGTTAAACAATGATTTCAGATAACTATATAGCAGTTCTTAGCACGTTCGAAGACAAACGTCTATTTTAAGTGGGGGAGAATGTAACGACCCGATCGGTCGTTTTGATCTGTAGCGCGTCATTCAGAAGTTTGAGGTCATGGGCAGCTCCGTTTCTGGTATTATGACTTGTAGGTGTGGTCGGAATTGAATTTCGGGAAGTTTAGAGTTAATTTGGAAAGAAAATTCTCATTTCGGAAGCCTTAAGTTGGAGAAATTGACTAAGGTTGGGATTCTGAGTAAACGACCTCGGAATCAGGATTTGAAGGTTCCAGCTGGTTCGTATGATGATTTCGGACTTGGGCGTATGTCCGAATCGGGTTTTGGATAATCCGGGAGCATTTGAGCGTATATTGTGGAAGTTAGTGTTTTAGAAGGATTTCATAAATTTGGGTTGGAAAGCATTTCAGAGTTATTGATGCCTGTTTGGGATTCTGAGCCTGGGAATAGCTTCTTATGGTGATTCTGGAGTTGGGAGCGCGATCGGAAGTGAATTCATATGTCCGTAGGTTATTTTGAAGTCATTTGGCTAAAGATAGAAATTTGAAGGTTTTTGAGAAATCCGACCGGAAGTGAAAATTTTGATATCGGGGTCAGAATACGATTCCGGAAGTTGGAACAGGTCCGTAATGTCGAATATGACTTGTGTGTAAAATTTGGGGTCAATCGGATGTGATTTGATAAGTTTCGGCATCGAAGGTAGAAGTTTGAAATTTCAAAGTTCCTAAAGTTTGAATTGGAATGCGATTCGTGGTTTGGGCGTTGTTTGGTGTGATTTGAGGCCTCGAGCAAGTGTCACGACCCAATTTCCCTCCGTTGGGTATCGTGATGGCACCTAGTCTTAGGGACTAGGTAAGCCTAACAGTTACTGAATAACAACAATAAATAAAGGACAACTAACAGTCTTGATATATAATCTCAACAGAATGTACAAACTTTCCCAAAACCGGTAGTACAAGTCATAAGCTCTACGAATCTTCTACAACTTCTAAGTACAACTGTTTGGAAGTAGATACAATAGTGTATGAATAATAAATACAAAGAAGGTAACTCTGACGCCTGCGAACGCAGCAACAGGTTACCTTGAGTCTCCTCGGCAATCATCCACACAGCTACTACAATATATACCTGGATCTGCATACAAAAATGTGCAGAAGTGTAGTATGAGCACACCACAGCGATGCTGTAACGACTCGGTCTGTCGTTACGTAGAACTTGCATTTTTATTGCTGTCATTGACTTGTCATGGATTGGTTATTCTATTATTGATGTGTTAGAGTCGATAGGCTTGAAATCAGAATGGCTAAATGAGAATTCAGTAACTTAGTCTTTAAAAGATAGCCTTATAATGGGAAAAGTCAACTGAGAGTTGACTTATTGGTAAACGACCTTGGAATGCGGATTTTATGGCACAGATAGCTTCGTGAGGTGATTTGGGACTTAGGAGTGTGTTCGGAATATTTTTGTGATGTCCGGTGTAGAATTAGGTTTGAATTGGCGAAAGTTAGTTTTTGGCGATTTTCGATCGGAAGTGGAAAATAGGCTATCGAGGTCGAAATGGAATTTCGGAAGTTGGAAGAGGTTCGTAATGTCATTTTGGATATGTCTGCAAAATTTCAGGTTAATCGGAGTTGTTTTGGGTAGTTTCGGCATCGTTGGAGGATTTTAGAAATTTCAAAGTTCTTAGGCTTGAATTTGATGTTATTCTAGTGTTTTGATGTTATTTTTAGTGTTTTGAGAGTGTAACTAAGTTTGAATGATCTTATATGAGGTGTTGGTATATTTGGTTGGGGTCCCGAGGGGCTCGGAATGGTTTCAGATGGTTAATGAGGAGTTTGGAATGATTTTTGGTCACTGCTATGTTCTGTTAGTGGTGTTTTCGCACCTGCGGAAAGGGAGCCGCAGACACGGTTCCGCAGGAGCTGACTGGGCTCCGCAGGTGCGAGATTGGCTGAGTGGGAAGTGGTCCGCAGGTGCGAGGAATTTGTCGCACCTGCGATGTCGCAGGTGCGAAAAGAGTATCGCAGGCACGGAAAGATCTCAGGCGCGGAAGGAGCATCGCACCTGCGAAGCCGCAGGTGCGAGTAAGTGATCGCAGGTGCGAGATCACTGCACAGAAGGTATAAAAACCAGACTTCGCGAATTTTAGCCATCTTTCTCAATATTTCATCCGGGTTTGAAGTTTTTGAAGGGTTTTGAAAAGGGAATTCAAGAGTTCTTCACCAAGGTAAGATCTTTGGACTCTAAACTCGTTTATATGTGATTAAAGGTCGGAATTATAGTGGAAATTAGGGAAAGTCAGAGTAAATTTGGGAGATTAGGGCTTGGGAGTTAGAATATTTAAAATGGTGATTTGAGGGGTCATTTGGACTTCGAATTTAATGTTCCTTATATGTACAGACTCGTGAGAAGATGAAGAACAGTTCGGTATAAAAGTTTCTGGATTTCGGGACATGGGCCGGGGGGTCGGGTTTTTACCGGTTTCGGATTTTTGGGTGAATTTTGATATTTTCAATTGGTAATTGTTCCTTAAGCATATATTGATGATAAAAATCTGAACTTGGTAGATTTGGAGCACTCGGAGGCCTAATTTAGAGGCAAGGGCATTGCGCAGTAGTGTATTAGCCGATTTTGAGGTAAGTAACGCTTCCAAACTTGGAACTGAGGCTTCGAAACCTCAAACTATTTGATAACTGTTGTTAATTAAGATGACGCACTTGCCAAGTGACGGGCATGCGGGCGTTTACCGAATATTTGTAGTCTGGTTCATCCCATGGCACTGTCTATTGGTTATTCAGATTGATATTATACTGTGAAGGCGGTAATTACCTTGAACGAAATAGAAATCATGTTAAGTATAACTGTTAAGGCTTCACGCCGATGTGTTTAGATCGGAATGGTCGATTATTGTTGTCTCTAAGTCTCGTAAGTTGCTAGTTTTTTTATATTATCATTGGTTTGGGTTGCATTGCATATGTTAGAGCATTCTAAGTGAGACTGGAAGGTACTGACTGAGTGAGGCTTAGAGCCTAGTTTGCTACAGTTATGAGGTCGGACTGCACACCGCAGCGATCCTGAAATCATGTCTTCGTTGGCTTGATATAGCGCTTGGGCTGAAAGGAGCCCCTCCGGAGTCTATACATCCCCAGTGAGTGCACAGATATTCCTGAGATGGAATTATCCGTGGTTGTTACGTTCCGGAGATGGATTTCTCCATGGTTGTTATGTTCCAGAGATGGATTTCTCCGTGGTTATTATGTTCTGGAGATGGATTTCTCTGTGGGGGCTGGATCAACCTTTTTCCTCAGTACTTAGTGACTGTGTCACTTGTGTTTATGTAATATCCGGGACGGACTTCCGTGGGCCTGAAGGCCGTATTCTAGTACTGAGTGGACCACCTTATGAGATCTTGATTAATGAGTACACATCATTCATGATTCTATATGCATTCATGCTAGTATGCAGGGTTACAGACATATCTTGATACATCGTATTTATTTCCTGATATATGACAGTCATGTCCAATTTATATACTGTTGTTTGAATGGTCGGAAGTTTAGTTCGTCACGACCTCTCAGCCCGTAGTTTGGTTTCGTTACTACTGAGTTGGTGTACTCACGTTACCCTCTGCACATTGTGTGCAGATCCAGGTATAGAGGAGTTCAGCTCGGGCCAGGGAGCGCATTAGTTTCATCAGAGTTGACGAGGTAGCAGCTGGCGACCGTGATCTCGTCTTGTCTTTCCTTTCTACCTGTCGTATTTATTTTCAGATTATGTTAGTCATTTCGTTTGATTTTATTTAGTATTAGCAGCTCATGACTGTGTGACACTGGATCCGGGATTAGTAGTATTTGTTCTTTTGAATTTTATAAACCAGTTTTCCCAAAATACTGGAATTATTTGGTTATGGATTTCAGAATTTGTTAAAAGGGGAATTTTATGGGAATTTGTATATAGTTAGATAAAATGGGTGGCTTGCTTGGTTCCACGACAGGTGCCATCACGACTCCGAAAATGGGTCGTGACAAGTTGGTATCAGAGCGCTAGGTTAAATAGGTCTCACCTGTCATAAGCAGGTTTAGTAGAGTCTTGCGGATCGGTACGGAGACGTCTGTACTTATGTTTGAGAGGTTGCAGAACCTTTAGGAAAAATCTCACATTCTTGAAATCTTGTCGTGCGAATCCATTGATTCAACCTGAAGCGTAATTCTTTGAACTCCTTTCATGTATTCAAACACGCACGTGAGCGCTCGGTATCAGCCGTGCACCAATGGGATGTGATTTTAGCATGCTTGGGGCCAGTCTGGAGGACTTGAGGCTGGATTTTTGTCTATAGCTTGAGTGCCGAGATTTCATTTGTGTGAGTATATGTACTGGGGACTTATATGTCCGTTGGTGTCCTTATTGATGGAGCTTTGTGACTAGATGACTTCGTGGTGGGTATGATTAACAGTTAGATGTGTTCAGGTTGTTTGATTGTGACGAGAATGGATTAGCGGGTGATGTAGCAAGAACCATTAAGTATTTGACGTCTATATTGAGATTAGAATATGGCTTCGAGTTGTGAGTGTATTGAAGGACCTCTCGTGTGGTTTAGTTGTGGAGTGAAGTGGATTTTTCTGTTGTTTTATGAGTTCCTGGTGATATCTTTTGGGTTGGCCAATCCCCCAACAACATTCATGTATTTGATCGACGGTGTATTCAGCCGTGTTATAACTCCTTTGTTATCGTAATTATTGATGGAATCTTGTCGTACTCTCGTAGCCAGGGATAGCATACTCGGCATTTGATGATGGGATTACAAGGATATAGGGAGGAGAAGCTCTGTGCGAAGTTCTCCAAGTGTGAATTGTTGGCTTAGTTCAGTAGCATTCTAGGGACACGTGGTGTCCAGCGAAGGTATCTATGTGGTCAGACGAGTGTGAGTGGAGCTTCCAGAAGCTCAAGAATTCCTGGACCACAGCTACAGTGTTAGTATTGCCATCAACTTCAGGTCCTTATACCGTTTATGGGATGTCTCGAGGGCAGGCAGTGGTTGTGTTCTACTGTAGGAAGGTATAGTGATTGTGTGATAGCTATGATATTTGGAAGTGTATAGGGAGATAACATTTTGAGATTTAGCAGGTAGGGGTATCTCCTGCGAGTTTTCCTGAGGTGTGTGACCCTTATGTTTATCTGTAGTAAGTTCTCTCTATCAGTAAATGATGCATGTTGCAATTTGAGTTTAGATCGCTTGTGGGAGTTAGCATGACCATCACAATGGTGGATGCGATATTGAAAATTGATTTGAGTGTTAGATGATAAGCTTATGGAGGATTTAGTTAAATCCCACCACAGCATGGTGGCAGTGATAATGTGTGGGCATAGTCTTGTTTGTCGTGATCCTTGGCTTTGAGCCAAGCGGGGGAGTTTGTTATTGATAAGTTGATTATNGTTGTAGTGGTAAGTGTAGAGTGTGCAATGTATGAGCGTGCTTGTTGCTTCAAGGGTGTGGATTACTTTCCTAGTATGTGGATTGCAAGCGGGGTCAAGTCGTTCTGGGTACTTGGTTACTGTAATTGAAATTTCGTAGAGTAAATGGCGTTTGAAAATGGTTCAGACGAATTCAAGGTTATATGTAGCGATCGAGGATCTTCAAGGTGTGAGAAGGGCTAGAACTGAGATTTACGGGAAAGGTGTCTAGGCTTGTGGTGTATTTGCATTATCATGGATTCTATCCATCAGTATCAGGAAGTGAAGGTAATGACTTTAAATTCATAGGAAGTCTCTTCAGGGTAAGTATTTCTAATGTGGTGCATTTGGGGATAATTTGAGGGAGTATTCAGCGGCCTATGAGCCTTATATGGTATATTTTTATGCTCGAGTTTCGTGCGGTGAGTCGGGATTGAGGATTATGGTATTATGGCAAGAAGAAGTATCAATTCGAAGGTAAGTCAGAAGGAACTTGAATAAATAGGATAGCTTGGTAGTAGGTCGGATCGGGATAATAAGGGATACGGTTAGTTCTTTGGGCTGCAATGCATATGTTAGAGCATTCTAAGTGAGACTGGAAGGTACTGATTGAGTGAGGCTTAGAGCCTAGTTTGAGACAGTTATGAGGTCGGACTGCACACCGCAGTGATCCTGAAATCATGCCTTCGTTGGCTTGATATAGCGCTTGGGCTGAAAGGAGCCCCTCCGGAGTCGATACACCCCCAGTGAGCGCATGGATATTCCGGAGATGGAATTCTCCGTGGTTGTTACGTTTCGGAGATGGATTTCTCCGTGGTTGTTATGTTCTGGAGATGGATTTCTCCGTGGTTATTATGTTCCGGAGATGGATTTCTCCGTGGGGGATGGATATTTACTCAGTACTTAGTGACTGTGTCACTTGTGTTTATGTAATATCCGGGATGGACTTCCCTGGGCATGAAGGTCGTATTCTAGTACTGAGTGGACCACCTTATGAGAGCTTGATTAATGAGTACACTTCATTCATGATTCTATATGCATTCATGCTAGTATGCAGGGTTACAGACATATCTTGATACATCGTATTTGTTTCCTGATATATGACGGTCATGTCCAATTTATATACTGTTGTTTGAATGGTCGGAAGTTTAGTCCGTCACTACCTCCCAACCCGTAGTTTGGTTTCGTTACTACTTAGTTGGTGTACTCACGTTACCCCCTGCACCTTGTGTGCAGATTCAGGTACAGAGGAGTTCAACTTGGGCCAGGGAGCGCATTAGTTTCATCAGAGTTGACGAGGTAGCAGCTGGCGACCGTGATCTCGTCTTCTCTTTCCTTTATACCTGTCGTATTTATTTTCAGACTATGTTTGTCATTTCGTTTGATATTAGCAGCTCATGACTGTGTGACACTAGATCCGGGATTAGTAGGATTTATTCTTTTGAATTTTATAAACCGATTTTCCCAAAATACTGGAATTATTATTTTGTTATGGATTTCAGAATTTGTTAAAAAGGGGCATTTTATGGGAATTTGTATATAGTTAGATAAAATGGGTGGCTTGCCTGGTTCCATGACAGGCGCCATCACGACTCTGGAAATGTGTCGTGAGAGTTTCCCAGTAAGTATCAAGACTAACTGATGACGCTCAACAGTGTCTAATAAAAGACTAAGCAGGCGTTGCAAATATAACCCGGGGTATTAAGCCCAGAGTCGATTCCACAGGGAATTAACGTATCAAGAAAGCCGTTAAAATACTAAACTCTCACTTAATCAACTTCCTCAAACTTTATGAATAATAATCGATGTTGTAATTACCACCAAGATCAATAAAATTGCTAAACTAAGATTAACTAACAGCAGTTGTAAACAATTGGAATAAAGGTCTAAGGCAATGGTTTCCCCCGTTGGTACTTTCCCTAGTTGTATGTTCCTATAGCTTTGACTTGGTTGTCTCTATCAATCATGAACTCTCCAGCTATCGTAAATCTCTCTCGAGCATTTATGATAATTTACTAGTCGCACTCTCTCGAGCTACGCTAGCTATATTTACGTTACAGCTCACTTTAGATTGCACCCGAGGTATATTATCTCTAACCCAACCTCTAAACCCTCGGTTATGACTCTCGTCTATACTCCGTGAGTGAGTTGTTCAACAATTACCTAAATATGCACTCTCTCTCAAGCAGATACATTATAAATAGGAACCGCTAGTTGAGGGCCCTTCAACTAACTACAATCCAAACGTAGTTGAACAAATAGAGATAAATAACCATCTCAAAACTATATTAACATGCCAACGAGTTCATCCCCAACAGGTTTCACCAAAACCTTAGATTAAAGTATTTAGCTACACATAATAGCAATGAAAACTACAAAGGAATCCATAGTCAATGGCAAAATAACAAAAGAAGAAAATAAGGATTGATGCCCCAATTGCCTCTTGCCTTTGTTTTTTTTTTTTTTTTGGTGTTCTAAACTCTAAAACATAATTCTCCTCTTCTATTGGGCGAAGTGGACCTTATATAGTTGATGTAGAATGGCCTAGGGCTTCCAAATTTACCCTTGAAATAATACCTCACGCGTCTGGACTAGCGCGGGCGCGCTAAGGCCCCTGTGCTAGTGGGGTATCTGTCTGTCTCTGGATCGCTGGACTACCGTGGGCGCGCTAATGCCGCGCTAGTGCCCGCGCTAAAAGGGTTCTTCACTGCCTCATGAGAGCTGAACTAGCGCGGGCGCGCTAATGCCCGCGCTAGTAGGGTTTTCCACTGTCTCCACATTCATCCCTGAGTCTTCAGTCTTCATTTCATCCAAAAGGTACCCCATGGTCTATTCTACTTCAATTCTTGCCCGGATCACCGTCATAAGCTTTCCTTATGGTATTTCACTCATGTGAAACACACAAGTCACCATTAGAGCACATTTTATCCTTATTTCACATACTTAAGACAATTAAGCATCATTAAGTTAGAGTATAACATAAGCCAAACCATACAATTTTAGCCTATTATCAACACCCCACACTTAAATCATTACTAGTCCTCGATCAATCCACTACATCTTACTCGGCCTCTTTTCATCAAGCGCTTCCCTACAGTGACACCCCACCAACAAGTCACAAGCATCTCTCGCAGTGTAACATCCATACCTCAAATGGCGACTCTCTCATGTCGTGACATGTCTTACTTTCTCATACTGCTTTGCAGGGGGGTCAAGACTTACCTCTTTTTCATGAATCACGTACCCTCACATCACACATTTGAGAGTAGTTCCACAACACATAATTTTCAAAACAACAGGAACTTTTAGATAGGAAAAATTCACTCACTCTCACACAGAACATTCATATGATACACAGACACACCATAGGCTTGCCCGTAGTGTAATACTCCCCTAATCGAGTTCGTTTAGTCCAAGATCAATAGGTCTTTACTTGGTTGTAATATAGGCTAAGGGACGGGTAGGATACATTTGGGTGTAGTGAATAACCTCCCTAAGCACTTTTAATACATTTACATTAACATTCCACCCATTTCTCCTGTGTTACCAGACTTTTCACCACACTTTGTTTCATGATTACCCCTATTCTTCTCAGGTGCAACTTTTTATTTTTTCCTGTCACTCACTGCTAGGGACTACAAACTGTGATTTTCCTTTTTCTTATATTATTTTTTTTCTAAGTGGCTTTCACTTTTGCATTTTGTTTCTTTTCAACTTTGCACCTTTTACTCTATTCCCTTGTGTTTCCTTACAAACCACACCTCTACCCCACANATCCCTGAGTCTTCAGTCTTCAATTCATCCAAAAGGTACCCCATGGTCTATTCTACTTCAATTCTTGCCCGGATCACCGTCATAAGCTTTCCTTACGGTATTGCACTCCTGTGAAACACACAAGTCACCATTAGAGCACATTTTATCCTTATTTCACATACTTAAGACAGTAAAGCATCATTAAGTTAGAGTATAACATAAGCCAAACCATACACTTTTAGCCTATTATCAACACCCCACACTTAAATCATTGCTAGTCCTCGAGCAATCCACTACATCTTACTCGGCCTCTTTTCATCAAGCGCTTCCCTACAGTGACACCCCACCAACAAGTCACAAGCATCTCTCGCAGTGTAACATCCATACCTCAAATGGCGACTCTCTCATGTCGTGCCATGTTTTACTTTCTCATACTGCTTTGCAGGGGGGTCAAGACTTACCTCTTTTTCATGAATCACGTGCCCTCACATCACACATTTGAGAGTAGTTCCACAACACATAATTTTCAAAACAACAGGAACTTTTAGATAGGAAAAATTCACTCACTCTCACACAGAACATTCATATGATACACAGACACACCATAGGCTTGCCCGTAGTGTAATACTCCCCTAATCGAGTTTGTTTAGTCCAAGATCAATAGGTCTTTACTTGGTTGTAATATAGGCTAAGGGACGGGTAGGATACATTTGGGTGTAGTGACTAACCTCCCTAAGCACTTTTAATACATTTACATTAACATTCCACCCATTTCTCCTGTGTTACCAGACTTTTCACCACACTTTGTTTCATGATTACCCCTATTCTTCTCAGGTGCAACTTTTTATTTTTTCCTGTCACTCACTGCTAGGGACTACAAACTGTGATTTTCCTTTTTCTTATATTTTTTTTTTTCTAAGTGGCTTTCACTTTTGCATTTTGTTTCTTTTCAACTTTGCACCTTTTACTCTATTCCCTTGTGTTTCCTTACAAACCACACCTCTACCCCACACTTTGACTTTTACATCACAACAAACAATCTAAGTGCTCCTGGGAGGTACAAGGTTCAAACAGACAGGCTACTCGAACACTGGGTATGGCTCATCACATGGTTAGCAAAGAAATAGGCTCATAGGCTCAAACGGGGTTAACTATGGTCAAATACTTTCAGGTGGATACATAATTTTTCTGGATTACAAGGAAATGCCTATATCCCTTCTCGGACTAAACAAGCCTCTATTTCGATTTGTACACACACGGGGCAAGTTCTAGCTATCAAATGCAAGCGTAGAATACAATATAGATAATCTCACACACACTTGGAACATAATTCAATCCAAATTGGTTCTCAACACACTCCATCAAGCATTCGAGATAGTTGCACATGCATCATTAAGGCAATCTACAAGAGTCACCAAAAGAGCCTAAGCGTCACACTCAAAGATTCATGGTGTTAGGATGTGTGAAGGTTGCTTTTTCTCATTCAATTCCTTGCCCAAAAGATTCCTAATAACTAAAAATAAAAGAAGAAGCTAGCTATACTCGGTTCAAGCTACACCCTTGGAAAAGAACTGCGGTCAAAAGAAAAACCAAGGGGTAGTTACTACACTACCTACAAAGAAAATAAAAAATCTTTTTGGTATGTTCTTTAGACTTACTTCCTTCAAGAAAACTGTCTAGGAGATCCATCGTCAGGAAGAGTCCACATATTTCTAATTTTTTTTTGTTCTACCTAAAATAAAAAGACTAATAGAAAAAGCTACAAAACTCACAAAAAAGAAAAACTTACTAACATGAAAAACTAAAACTACCAACAAGAAAGCGCACTAAACACAACAAACCACAACAAATATTTACAACACCTCACACTTAAATCATGCAATGTCCTCAGTGCATCACATATAGACAAAACAAGAAGTAAAAATAAGGTGCAAGAAACTCCCTGATCAAGCAGCGTCGTCATCCTCTGACGCTCTCCATCCTTCATCATGTTCATCCTCTCCATTAGTTTTGCTTTCCATGCTCCTTCGGACAAACGCTTGAATCACTATATGCCTCCACTTTGAACTTATGAATTGGACCCCAAGTTTTGATTCTGCTCTATGATCATGCTCCTGGGGTGGTGGAACGAATTTGACTGGCCCAATAAAATAATGTAGTAATCTGCACTTCTTGGCCTTTAGATGAGATGTGTATTCCCGACTTTCTGGAAGGAACAATTCTAGAGTGTAGGCATCTTGTTCCTTATTCCTTGACTCCTCAAGTGGTTCAGATGACTCTATTTTTATATCATCATCCAAACACAATGTGAAAAAATGCTTGGAGTATGTACCAATGCAATCAACATCCTCAACACTAATGACACTAGATTCAACAAAATACGTATCATCAACGTCCTTAGTTAACTCTAGTATCTTTTCTACAACATTGACATCCTCAAAATCTAGTCTGATTGATTGTTGGTGTTCTACTCTTCCCTTCTCCACTAGCACCGCTTGTACGTACATCCCTGGGTTCTTTGTTCCTATTAACTAGATAAGGTGGCAGTGGCTTCTGTTCCAACTTGGATAGTTCTTCAACAGATGGCTTGGTCGGCCGGCTCTCTCTTTTCTCTAAGTGTAATGACTCAAACTCGAGAGCCCTCGGCCAGACCCCTTTTCCTTCAATTGCTAACACCCATTCTTCCAGTTCTTCCCCATTTACCTCACACAAATTCATCAAACATGCAACAAGGGGGTCCTTAGTGGTTAAGGCTGCATCATCTTCCTCAACTATCACATCCACAACATCAATTAAAGAGCAGTTGGCGAACTCACTCGGTCGCCTAATGGATTTCTGCACGCTAAATGTGATTTCTTCATCGTTTAGTCTCACCTTGAGCTCCCCAGTTTCACAATCAATGAGGGCTATGCCTGTGGCCAAGAATGGCCTTCCCAAAATTATGGGAATATCCTCATCCACTTTACAATCTAGTATCACAAAATCAGCAGGGAACACAAACTTCCCCACTTGCACCAATACATCATCCAGAATGCCCCACGGTCTCTTTACCATCCTGTCAGCTAGCTGTAATAACATAGAAGTTGGCCTGGCTCTACCAATCCCAGTCTCTTGTAAATGGCCAGGGGAATGAGATTAATACTGGCCCCCAAATCACACAGTGCTTTGGCAAAAGTAAAATTGCCAATGGTGCAGGGAATTGTAAAGCTCCCTGGATCAGACAGCTTCACTGCAATTGGTCGTGTCACTACAGCACTGCAAGTATGAGTAAGAGTCACAGTTGCCAAGTCTTGGAAATCGAATTTTCGGGACATCAAGTCCTTCATCATCTTCGCATAGCCAGACATCTCCTTTAGAGCATCAATTAGAGGAATGTTTACCTGTATTTGTTTCAACATATCCAAGAACTTTTTGTACTGTTCATCCTTTTGGTATTTGGCCAGCCTCTGAGGGAATGGAGCTGGCGGTCTCTTTTTTCCAGTGATTTGTGACTTTTCTTTTTCAGCAACCACCTCAACTACCGGCTCCTAAGCTATCTCCACTTTTTTTTCAGCCTCACTCTGCGCACTGGGTTCTCCTTCAGTAGGTTGCACTGTTACCTTGGTCAAGTTTGTTGAATCATCAAGATCAATCGGCACGGGTACCAATGTCTCGGCCTGCCTGGTTTCATGAGCTATCTCCAGTTCCAAGTCTAAGTCCTTGCCATTGCGGAGACTCACTACTATCATCTGCCTTGGGCCATGGTCCTTAGGATTTACCTAAGTATCTGCAGGTAAAGTCCCAAGAGGACGATTGTTCACTGCCATAGATATCTGGCCTAACTGCACTTCAATATTTTTAATAGCTGCATCATGTACATCTATTCTCTCACTCATTTTGGCCATTGACCCAATCACCTGTTGCATCATCGCTTCAAGCCTGGAAAATACATATTCTTGCCTCCCCCCACCCTCCCCATGTTGTTGCTAAGGAGGGTGGTATGCTTATTGCTGATTCTGATTGTTATAACCTTGTGGCCTCTGATAAGGTGCTACATTACCTTGAGGTTTCATGGTACCCATGTTTCCATTATTCTGTTGTTCGTGAGGAGGTCTATACGGTTGAACTTGCTGACCCCAGTTTTGTCCACCTTGTCTCTGGGCTCCATAATTTGACACATAATTCATATTTTCTGGGTAATGAGGGTGATCACACTCTGCATTCCACTGATTACCAAATGGTTGACTAATGCAAGATGTGCATAGCCCTCATTGGTTGTATCCACGATATGTACCTGCTGCTTTTGCTCTGATTCCTCCCCCTTCTTAGTTAGTATGCTCATCTGTGTTATCAAGGTGGCCACATTCTCAGCAATAGAATTGGATGGATCGAAGGGAACTGAGCGAACTACAGGAGTAATGGGTGCATTCTTGGTTGTCCATCCTGAATTTTGCGCCATTTTATCAAGCAGGATCTGAGTTTCTCTCCATGTTTTACTCAAGAATGCTCCACCAGCTGAAGCATCAACATTTGCCTTTACAATATCATCCAGACCCATATAAAAATGCTGCCCCAACATCTGCTCAGGAAAGNCTCAAGATTTCATCAATTTGTTGAGCTGTCTTGTTGGGTGGATGAAATTTGTTCACGAACTGCTTAACTAACTCCTCCCATGTGGTAATGGAATTGATGGGGAGTGAGTTTAGCCAAGTCTGGTCTGCTCCAGTCACTGAGAATGGAAACAACAACAGTTTTATTGCCTCCTGAGTGACATTTAGCTGCCTCTGTGTTTTCCAAATCAATAGGAAATTCTTCAAATGCTGTTGAGGGTCTTCGATGTATGACCCTGAGAATAGTCCCTTGTTCTGCAACAAGTGCAGCATATTATTTGTAATCTGGAAAGATTCAGCATGTATTTGAGGGACTAGTATCGCAATGGCCAAGTTCTCTGTTGTGGATTGTGCCCAGTCATATAAAGGAGATTCTGCCCCTATCTGCGCAACTGGGTCTACCACATCATCCCCATTGTTGTTCCTGTTGTTTGGATCTTCCATGTCGGGTTCAAGTTGTTCAATTGATGGTTGTTGTTTGCTTTTCGATTGGTCCGGTTTAGGGCATTAAAAACTTTCTCGGGGTCTGATAAGGCTTCAAATACTTCACCAGTTCTCGACGAGTTTCTAGGCATGCACCTGTACAACCAAGTTAGCAAACGTTAAACTTTCAATGTATAGATGAAAATTGAAGAAAATTTACTATATTTAAGAATTTTGTATTTCTTCCAACTCCAATTGATAACACCGTTAATTCCCCGACAACGGCGCCAAAATTTGATCACGTTCAACTATGTCTTATAAAAAGACTAATCAGGCGTTGCAAATATAATCTAAGTATTTAGCCCAGAGTTGAATTCCACAGGGAACTAACGTATCAATTGTTATTGTTAGATTACTAAATTCTCAATAATCAACTTTCTCAAAAATTATGAATATCACTTGGTGGTGTTTTTACTACTACAGCTGAACAAAATTAATAAACTAAAGATTAACTAACAATGAGGTGTAAATAATTGTAATAAAGGTCTAAGGTTATGGTTTCCGTCGTTGGTGAACTTCCTTCTTGTATACTTCCTATAGTTTTGGTTTAGTTGTCTTTATCAATCATGAACACTCCAGCTACCATAAATCTCTCTCAAGTAATTATGATNGTATCGTTATCTCTAATCCAACCTCTAAACCCTCGGTTATGACTCTCGCCTATACTCCGGGAGTGGTGTTGTTCAAACAACTACCTAAATATGCACTCTCTCTCAAGTAGATACATAATAAATAGGCACAGCTAATTGAGGGCCCTTCAATCAATTACAACAAGAACGTAGTTGAACAAATAGAGATTAACAACCAACCAAAACTATATTAATATCACAATAAATTCATCCCCCAACAGGTTCCACCAAAATCTTAGATTAGAAAAGTTAGCTACTCATAATAATGATAAAAACTACAAAAGAATTCATAATCAAAGGTAAAAGCACAAAAGAAGAAAATAAGGATTGATGCCCCAATTGCCTCCTTGCCTCTTGCCTTTGCTTTTTTTTTTTTGGTGTTCTGAACTCTAAAACCTAATTCCCTTCTTCTCTTGGGCGAAGTGGACCTTATATAGTTGATGTAGAAAGGCCTGGGACTTCCAAATTTACCCCTGAAATAATGCCTCACACGTCTGGACTAGCGTGGGCGCGCTAGTGGGGTTTCTGTCTGCCTCTGGATTGCTGGACTAGTGCAGGCGCGCTAATACCATGCTAGTGCCCGTGCTAAAAGGGTTCTTCACTGCCTCATGAGAGCTGAACTAGCGCGGACGCGCTAATGCCCGCGCTAGTAGGGTTTTCCACTGTCTCCGCATTCATCCCTGAGTCTTCAGTCTTCAGTTCATCCAAAAGGTACCCCATGGTCTATTCTACTTCAATTTTTGCCCGGATCACCGTCATAAGCTTTCCTTACGGTATTGCACTCCTGTGAAACACACAAGTCACCATTAGAGCACATTTTATCCTTATTTTATATACTTAAGACAGTAAAGCATCATTAAGTTAGAGTATAACATAAGCCAAACTATACACTTTTATCCTATTATCACTAACCTCGGTGGAGTAGTGATGGGGACTAGTCAAGACACCACCGGTCTACAAAATAAATAACATGAATATAGAAATGACCGAACGTTACATCTATCTAAGACTTCTCAGGATAATCCACCACAATGACCATATAAAGCGGAAGGAAACTGCAGAAATCAATCACGAAACAACACAAAAAAAATACACAGAAAGATGGACAGCAAAACAATCCGAATCGAAAGGAAACACAATACAATAGAGGACACCGATAACTCAACTCCACGTCGGTTTGTCGGGCCTTAGCCATTAAAAATCCCTAACTAGTAGAAATCTTTAAACAGCAGTTCATATGAACAACTTTTGCAAATAAAATCATTTTAGTATGGAAGAGTTTACTTTGAAAACATACTTTCTCCAAAAGTAGATATAAGTATAATTAATAGAGAGGGTTACGTAAAACATAGTTTCTTTCAAACTACGAAGCTTCCCAAAAAGGCTTTCCCAATAAAGGACTTCCAAATATCATCTTAGGCAAAACTAGTGCTTTTCAAATATACCTTCGACGTAAAAGTCATTCAAATATAATCATTTCAAAACCATTGCTTTTTCAATAATACTTTTCAGTAAAATCCCTTGATAAAATCTCCTCAAGATTTATCCACCGGGACTCAGTCCGTCACACAGAAATTTCCATGTAGTACAGGAGGAATATCAAATCTTGCCAATAAATGCAGTAAATGGCAAACAAGAATGACGGAAATAATAATGCATGAATACGGCATAGAATGTCCCTTCGTGCTAACATAACATGACATGGCACGGAATGTCCCCTCGTGCTAACATAACATAACATGGCACATAATGTCCACTCGTGCTAAATAGCATAATCATGGCACGGAATGTCCCCTCGTGCTAAATAACATAATCATGGAACGGAATGTCCCCTCGTGCTAAATAACATAATCACGGCACAGAATGTCCCCTCGTGCTAAATAACATAATCATGGCACGGAATGTCCCCTCGTGCTAAATAACATAATTGTGACACGACATTATCCTTCGTGCTAAATATCATAAACATGGAACAACATTATCCTTCGTGCTAAATATCATAAACATGTCACGGCATTATCCTTCGTGCTAAATATCATAAACATGGCACGACATTATCCTTCGTGCTTACACTCTTCCTCACCCAAACAATATCAAGAGCAACAGTTTGGCAAGGAAAAACCAACAATATGACCCATAAATCACCACATCCCGACAAGGGAGTCAACAATACAAACAGTATCATTAACAGCTTAACCAGTAATAGAAACCACAACATCCCTGCAAGGAAGTCAACAGTACAAACGATATCATTCACAGCATAAACAGTAACAGGAACCATCACATCCCGGCAAGGGAGTCAACAATACAAACCATATCATTAAAAGCATAAACAGTAATAGGAACCATCACATCTCGGCAAGGGAGTCAACAATACAAATCATATCATTAGCAACATAGACAGTAACAATAAACATAACATCCCGACAAGGGAAACAACTATAATCAATCTCACCTAAACAGTTTACTTCACGGAATAACACTCAGCTTCAAACAAAAGGCCCGATAATAGGCAACATCAAGGAAATACCAATAACATAAATGTCTAACAATTAGACCTAAGTAGCACTTAAGGGAATAGTCATATAAANATTATAAGAGAAGTAGAATATTCAATTAAGTCAAGTAAAGTCAAATAGCCAACGAAGAATCCAAAAACAAGTAATTCTTATTTAAACAGGAAGGAATGAAATTAGCAACCAAGGATTCAAGTGTAACAATTACAAATCATACACAGGTAATATAAGAATCTACGAATCCTAAAAGGGCAATCTAATTGCAAATAAGTACGAGTACACACTCGTCACCTCGCATACTCGGACTACAATCAACAAGGAAGACTCAATCCTAAGGGGTAGTTCCCCCACACAAGGTTAGGCAAGATACTTACCTCAAAGACGACAACCCGGTACTCAAAAATAGACTTCTCGGGCGGAAAGACCTCCGGACGGCTTACAATCAACTAAAACAACTTCAAAATACACATAAAACATATAAGAAACTATTCTGAATAATAAAGTTTCAATCTTTACAAAATTATAAAAATCGACCCAAAAGTCGACCCCCGGACCCGCACCTCGGAACCCGACAAATTTTACAATTTTNTTCATGAAATATAATTAATTTTAGTGGAAGAACACTTACCCATTCGATTTGTGTGAAAAACCCTCAAAGAATCGCCCAAAATCGAGTTCTAGAAGTCAAAATATGTATAAAATGGTGAAACCCCAGATTTTGGAAATGTTATAATCTGCTCAGGCTTTTAAAGCATCGCGATCGCAGGGATCGAGGCGCGATCGCGTAAAGGAAAAATATCACAAATCAAAAATGCTCTACGCGATCGCGGAATAGCTTATGCGATCGCGTATAAGGAGCAGGCTGGCTTCCGCGATCGCGGATGGATTCCTGCGAACGCGTAGAAGAAAAACTGGGCACTTCAAATTTGCACTATGCGATCGCGTCTAAGGCTATGTGATCGCATAGAAGGGAGGGACAACAGTCATAACAACAGCAAAAACCAGATTTTTTCTATGTTTCAACACCCCGACGCCTATCCAAAACACACCCGAGCCCTCGGGGATCAAAACTAAATATACACACAACCCCAAAACATCATGCAGACTTACTCGAGTAATCAAATCAACAAAATACATCATAAGCATCGAATTAACCTCAAGATAAATGAAATTTCTCAAAACTTCTTTAAACATAAAATTTTGCATTTTTGACCCGAATCACGTCAAACCAAGTCCGTTTATTACCAAACTTCACAGATAACACATATAAATCATATCGAACCTGTACCAGGCTCCGGAAGCAAGATACAAGCCCGATACCACAGGTTTCACATCAAATTTTATTTTCAAAAATCTTTATATTTTTCAAAAAATAATTTTCTTTAAAAATTCATTTCTCGTAATTGGGACCTCGGAATTCGATTTCGGGCATACGCCCAAGTCCCATATTTTCCTACGGAGCATGCGGGACCGTCAAATCACGGGTCCGGGGCCGTTTACCAAAAATGTTGACCGAAGTCAACTTTATTCAAATTTCTAATACAAAATTATCATTTTTATCAGTTTTTCACATAGGCTTCCCGGCTACACGCCCGGGCTGCGCGCGCAAATTGAGGTGAGATAGAAGGAGGTTTTCACAACCTTGGAACATAGAATTAGCTAAAAAAAATGGGATGACCATTTGGGTCATCACAACAAGTCCGTGGGATGTTTTGGGACTGAGTCGTGTAATTGGACGGGGTACCGGGGGGCCTCGGGTGTGTTTCGAGGTAATTTCGGATCATTTTTCCATGTTTTGCTGCTGTTGTTTTCTGGTGTCCCTGGTGTGCATTGCGATCGCATCCAGAGGAGTGCAATCGCGAAGAAAAAAAATTGGAGGGCTGGAATTTGGCTTATGCGATCGCAGGGAGGGGAGTGCGATCGCATATGAGGAAATTGGAAGCTGCTGGACTTTGGCCTATGCGATCGCGGGGATGTGTGTGCGATCGCATAGAGCATGTCAGGGGGACATCAAGGTTGGCCTATGCGATCGCGAAGGATGTCATGCGATCGCATAGGAGGATCGCCTGGGCAGTGTGCTATTTTTAAACGAACTTGGCTCATTTTCTTCCATTTTTCTTTTGGCTTGGGCGATTTTGGAGTGCTCAAGGAGGGATTTTCACCAAGCAACACTAGGTAAGTTATTTCTTCCTATTTTGGGTTAAATATATGATCTTACATGGATTTAGACATGGAAAATTAGTATAAATTTGAGATTTTGGGGAAGACCCAGAATTTGGATTTTTGGACTTCTGCCATGAATTTAAGCATGAAAATTAGAGTAAATTGTGTATTTGAGTTAGTAAATCTATGGGTAGAATTTATCTTCGAGAAATTTCGAAATCCGGGTACGTGGGCCCGAGGGCATTTTGGTCAACTTTTCGAGCAGAGTTGGGAACTTATATAATTAGAATTGTTACAAGTATTAGAGTGAATTTTTATTGGTTTCTCCGCTATTTGAACAGTTTTGGGGCGTTGTGCATCAATTGGAGTCGTCGGAAGGGCTTGGAAGCCGGTTATGAATTTCGGAGTGAGGTAAGTCTCCTTTCTAACTTTGTGAGAGGGAATTGTCCCCATAGGTGAACTAATTAATTATGTGCTACTATTTGCGGGGGCTACGTACGTACGAGGTGACGGGAGTCCATGCTTAGCTACTATTATGCTTGTGTCCGGGTAGTCTAGGACCCACTAACATGCCTTACGTGTTGTACTTGTGATCTTGCCAATAATATTAGACTGCTAATGCTATCGAATTAGTAATTGATTACCTAAGAAGGTTAAAGTTTACTTTTCTTAGTCATTTAGAAGGAGAATTGATTCTTCCTTGGATAATTATGTTTCGGATAAATCTATAATGTTTGAAACCCTGTTGAAATTGGCAAGTAAATCCCAAGAAAGGTTTTAAATACTATTTTCATGTTCATTAAAAGGAGAATTTTATCACTTTATTGAATAACTAATTTTCCTGATTAAAAAAAATGGTTTATTGGTGTGAATATGTGTAACTATGGGTGCTTGAGTCGCATGTATGATTCGCGAGCAAGATAAGCTTGTAATTATGTATAACCGTGTCGCATGATCGATTCGCGAGCGGGGCAGATAGATGCATCTATGATTCGAGCCGTTCGACCCTCGACAGTTCACAATTTATTATTGTTGGTCCGCGCCGTTCGACCCTCGGCACTTTGTTTGCGCATGATAAAAGCTGCGTATTTCCTGTGATTTATACATGTTTATCGGCCTAAGGAAATTTTTAATTGCTGGTTAAAAAGAAGAAGAATTGATGTGTAAAATGTGAAATAAGTCCGATGTTTATTATCCCTGATTATTATTTAATTGTCTATGATACTCATGCTTAGCACCTCACTTGATTATAATTAACCGACTTATAGCAAGTGTCAAATTCGACCTCTCGTCACTACCTCTCTGAGGTTAGGCGGGATACTTACTGAGTACACGTTGTTTTCGTACTCATGCTACACTTGTTGTGAATTTTGTTGCACAGGTACCTTCATAACAATATGGCTGACTTGGAGACTTAGACGAGCTGCATCACTCGGAGACGACCCGCAGTCGGCAGAGTCTTCCTCTATGTATTGTATTTTCATTTTTATTCCTTGCCCAATTTGTATTTCGGACAAGCTTTGTAGAATTTGTAAAATTCTTAGAAATTGTCATGTACTTGTGTCACCGGGTTCTGGGATATGTTGTGATGTACTTTATTAAAATGGAGTATTGGACTGTTATTTTTACTTAATGGATTTTATTTAGTTGTTACGTGTTAAAGTGAAAGGCAATGATTTCAAAAATGCTAAAACAGAAAATTTAGCTTAACTATTTAATGATTGACTTGCCTGACAGGGGTGTCCGACGCCATCACGACCTTATGGATTTTGGGTCGTGACAATTTTAAAACAGCTAATATGAAATAGCACATCCACTTTTTATATGTTTGTTGTCTTATCTATAACACAAGAACCCTAAGACACATTTATCATTTTTCTTAGCCTTCAAAAGAGAACTCTTAGTAGATAAAATAATTATTAAAGTTAATCTAAAAATTTGAGTCACAAAAAATAAATTATTTTCCTTAATATAAGAACAAATAATTAAATCTTTAAAATTCCATATTAGAAAAAAATCGGATTCTATTATTTTTCAAATTTATCATATAAGTATAATTAATTTTCAAGTTGACAAAATTCTTAGTACAATATTAAGATTTAGATTTGGAAAAGGTACTAACTTGAAGAAATAAAGATAAAATAATAGAAAATAAAATATGTTTTAAATAAGTTTCATTATTTATCTACTTCATTGTGAAATAGTAACTCATATTAATTAATTTACACTTTACATTGTTATTTATCAATTTTTTCATGAGTTATAGGATCAACCTCTTCATTCCCAAATCTCTAAAAGATCAAAAGATTTTTCCAATTTTGTTTTTGACAAATTTTTAAAAAATTATAATAAAAGTATAGTGAACATTGTTTGTCATTATTTTTTACGTTAAGCAGCATAGCGAGTTTTATTANTATTTGATGTCAAATAGGCAGCGTAGAGTTGGGTGTGAAGGGTGACTGAGTGATATTTTCCATATTGCCTAAAACTGAGGCGGAGGTGGACTGGATAAGACTATGTTATTAAGCTCCCTTATAAAGCTTAACTGAAAACTGAGGCGGACTGGATAAGACTGTGATTAAGCTTCCGTATAAAGCTTAACTGAAAGTCTTTATGTAGTCCTTCAATATTTGCCTTGTGGATGTAGGGTGCTCATTTTGCCTCCCTGGGCGACTGTTATCTATATTCTTTGTCATTATGACAGTTACCAGCCTTAGATTAGTGATTTTGGATGATGATGCTCTCCGGTTTGATAAAATAGTAGAGGAGCCTGTGCTTTCTTTCTCCCTCTATATTTCACTGCTCGTACTAAACAGCCGTTATTGATGGCACTACCATTTAACTAAGTCTCAAAATGTTAGTTAAGTATCTCCAAGTACTAATTCTCCAATATGGGCTCAGACCTTGCAGAGTCACATTCCATATTTGCTGTTCTTAGCTTAATAGTAAGACACACATGCACTTGTCCTGTGACAGTTCTCTTTTACTATTTTCACCCCTCTATTCGGAATGTCAATCACAATATACATGTCAGTAAGGTTTTAAACTCTGTTACCTCAACATTGACACACTTCTAATTTGCTTATTTTTTTGTCGATGATACACAGATATGAGGACTTCTTCGGTTCAAAAAAGGGTACTGGACGGAAGAAAAATGTCAAATCATCTGATCTATCAGATGGCCTGGGAATGGATGATGACATGAGTGATGATAATGATGACAATCAGGTAGTGTACTCTTTGTCCTTTCAGTTGTAAAGTTTATGAAGATGTCTGAGTAAATGATCTATAAGCTTCAACTCATTTCAATATCTAACATGTTTCCTCCGTCTAACGTATATTCTTCTTCTGTTCTAGAAGAAGCAAAGCCTCTCTACCCATGAAAAGGAGCTTGTAAAACTCCGATCTACAATTGAGGAAATGGAGAAAGCAAACTTGGAAGAGAAGGCCTGGACTATGCAAGGAGAAGTAAGATCTCTCTTTCACAATTCCTTACCTTTTTAAATAAAATGCTCTGGGAAGAAAAACCCATTCACTTATACACAAGCCCAGACCCAAGATGAAACTGAAACTCGATTATACCCATACTCGTGTTAATTTCATAATATTCTTTTCTTGTAGACACTACATTACGATCTTCATAAATCTTTTCCCTTTTTTTTGATGAAGTCTTCATAAATCTTTTCCTTTCTATTTTTTCCCTCTTCCGTTCTAGTTCCCTTAATCACT
This sequence comes from Nicotiana knightiana, assembly GCA_005239525.1. Taxonomy (NCBI): domain Eukaryota; kingdom Viridiplantae; phylum Streptophyta; class Magnoliopsida; order Solanales; family Solanaceae; genus Nicotiana; species Nicotiana knightiana. Next base: position 12,594 of record ML404589.1, on the reverse strand, counting down.
ATTTCGTTAACATGTATTAGCTATATGTACTGCATATGGCATCTTCAGTCCTGTATGTTTGAACAATCTCTATTGGCAGGTAACTGCTGCAAGAAGGCCAAAGAATAGTGCATTGGAAGTTGATCTGGATTTTGAGCACAATGTGAGACCTGCCCCTGTAATTACTGAAGAGGTTACTGCATCACTTGAAGAACTAATTCAGAAACGTATTGTAGAGGTGAATATTTTTCTTTTATCTCCACACTGCTAAATATCTAAGTCGTTTTTTTCTTTGGACCGCTGAGGTGAAGTTATTGTCGACAGTATCTTTTCATTAAAGAATAAAAGAGCTCATTAATAAAAAGATATTGTTAGCAATAAATTTATCCCAATAAAAGAAAAGTAGAAGTCAGACGAGTATAAAAATTCTATTTTCTTTCACATCTTGATATTTTCTTCATGAATCCATTTCTAGTTTGTTGACTCTAAGGAAGTTTTGTTTAATTTTTTCCTTCTCCGATTTTCTCCTAGAAAAAGAAAATTTTGCATAATTTGACTGCAGCAAAAGCTTCATCTAGTATGTAACAGAGGAAAATTGTGTAATTTAGTGGTAACTCGGTCAAAGGACATGGCGAGCTTGAAACATTTTGACATGGGAGGATATGTCAATTCTAGTAATATAGCTGAGGTTCCTATATTGAACTTTAATTTTTTTTCTCAAAAAATAGTTTTTGGCTGCACTAAGTTTTGTGGTTTTCGTATTAATTTTGAAAAAGTAGCAATGTTCTTTTTCATTAATTGTGATCAGCATATTTGCTAAAGTTGAGGACAAACTAGCAAATTAGCTGTTTTGTTAGTCCCGACAATTTCCCACTCTTTTCTCACCTTATAGTCGCCCCTCCCTTCAAAATTCAGTCTCACATCTGTGAACTGACCTCTGATTGGGATGTGGCAGAGAATAGAAAGAGCATTTAAAATTGGAAAAGGAAGAAAGAAGAAAAAGAGAAGAAAATAAAGGAAATGGAGAAAAAGAAAAAAATAAGTATTTGGAATTAATTTACCCTGAATCTGAAGATAGATGTTAAGCAAATTAAATGCAAGGGCTAAGAAGTTTAGAAATATTACTCTTGAGTCTGAACATCGATGTTAAGCAAATTAAACAAAAGGGTGCATTTGCTACGTTTTACTAAGTTTGAGTGCTGAGAATGCAAGCAGCAAATTTATTTTTTCTTGTGCGAAACTGACCTGTTAAATAGAAGTTCAGGAGAACAGGTTGCACCTTTTATTCTTTTTTTTTTTTTTTGTAAAAGTTAAATTATAGAAACTCCTTACAACAGACGTAATAGTCATAGCGATGTGCTTTGTTCTTCTGCTGTTGCTTTATGTCTGCCTTTTCTTCTCTTCCCTGTGCAACATTCGAGTGTGCATGAAATTAAGTAAACAACAACTGACCCCATCTTGTGATGTCTAGGGCCGGTTTGATGACGTTCAGAAGCCTCCTAGCTTGCCATCCAGAGCACCGAGAGAAACAAAAGAATTGGTAATTACTGTTTGTATATTTGTACACGTGTGTCCAATCAAGTGGATTCTATACTAATTTCAAGTGGATAGTTGTAACTAATGATGCTATGATTTGATGTTTCTTTTTTATTTATGAACATGCAGGATGACAATAAAAGCAAAAAGGGCCTTGCTGAAATTTATGAGGTTAGTGCTCTCGGATTCATGCTACTCGAGGAGATTGATACTTATTGGCAGCAGCTGCTGCTGTGGATATGTGCTCTTTATGCTTTATTTGTGAACTTCCCAAAGGAAAATTTCTGTTATCTTATTTTGCCACTTTGTTTCATATATTACGTACTTTTGCAGGAGGAATATGTCCAGAAAACTGGTTTTGTATCGACAGCATTATCCTTCTCAGATGAGCAGAAAAAAGAGGTTTGTTTGATCATTCACCTATAATCCAGTTCTCTTCTTTATAACAGGAGGAGAGGTTATCATTCCCTTTTATTAACCTCATCTTACAGGCCTGCCTGCACCTTGCCTGACTACTTGATGCATTATTTTATAAAGTGATAAAGTGATAACCTCAGCTGAATATATTACTGCTGCTTTGAATAGGATGATCAATTTAATGAAATGCAATGGTTGGGTAAACTTAGGTTCTTTGTGCACAAATAAGAGAGTGATAATGCTGTTAATAGGTTTTGAGACTTTTAACAAATTACAGCATGCAAAGGAAGGGCAAAATTCTCTTACAGCTTTTGAGGGGTAGCGTGTGGAGGAGGGAATGGAAAGATGTATCGGGGTTCAATTGCTATGCTCGATTGCACCTTTTTTGAGTATGCTTTATTTTGAATGTTAAAACAGGCCACTATGCTGTTTAAGAAACTCTGCTTGAAGTTGGATGCTTTGTCTCATTTCCACTTCACTCCGAAACCGGTATGACTATAACAATGTACATTCAGCTAGATTTTTCCCAATCTGTATATGGTTGTCTCATGTTGCTTCTCCATGACTCAAATTGGTTAGGTCATAGAAGATATGTCTATACAAGCGAATGTCCCTGCACTTGCAATGGAAGAGGTGAGCTAACCTGCATAAGTCTTATTTTCGAGTTAACTTATCATACTTGCATAAATTCATCATTGTTCATGTATATTTTCTCATATTATTGTTCTATGGTAGATTGCACCTGTGGCGGTCTCTGATGCAGCTATGCTGGCTCCCGAGGAAGTATTTAGTGGCAAAGGAGATGTTAAAGAAGAAGCAGAGTTGACACAAGCCGAGAGAAAAAGGAGGAGAGCAAAGAAGAAAAGGAAATTTAAAGGCAAGTCTTTAGCAATGATATGCCCCAAGGACACTTTCCATGGTTGCCTGTACAAAATTTAATTAAATAACTTAGTACAAGATTTTATACTACTAGATAGAAATAAAGTGTAATCAATGAAGATTTTGGGTTCTTTATCAACTTTCCCAACCCTTGCTTTGCGCTTCCGACTCAGTGCCTTAGGTGATAATCCACATTTTGAGACGTAAGGCAATTTTATTAGAGATAGATGGAAGTCTTTAGATGATGTTTGATAAGTGATACAGTTCTTGAAAATTGCTTATCAAGATTAAGATAGCACATAATAGTATTGTCTATATTGATTTCAAGTTTGGAAGAAGTAAAACTTTTATGGGCAAATGAAGGCCGAAATTATGCAAATTTCAATTATGCCCTGGGCACACTTCCTATTGGTTCATAAATAAAGGATATTATTGATGGGCTTGTGTAACTTAATATATATCTCCCAATTCTTATCTCTTCTCTATTTATCAAAAGAAAATACAATGTTATCCTATTCTCTTTTTTTTCTAAGCGGCGGGGCATGGGGTGGAGATGGCCAGGCAAGGAAGGATTTTTTTTGCTGGTGGCAGCACCTGAAACTAGTACTGTTGCCTAATTATACCTTTTCATTTTTCCCCCTAATAAAGGTGGTGTTTGAGCGAGCTTGTCCGCAGTTCGACAAATTCAGCAAATACCCACTACCTCCCATTCAATACCCTTTGGGGCCTAATGAGTTTTGATGCTCGAAAGAAAATTCATGTCCATGCTCAAGTATATCTGTAGCTTGGGGTTTGGGTTTTAGTTTATAGTGTCTAAGATTATCAGAACTTATTTAGTAGCTTTAGTAACCACTGTATATTCTGCTTGCTATTGTTAAGTTGGGTAAACTTTTGTACAGCTGAGTCATCAAAAAGGATGGTCAAGGCGGCACCACAAAATACATTGTCTGATGATGTTGAGAGTAAGTTGTATTACTAATTTCTTTTGTTCTCTTTGTTAGTTCTTTCCTTGGTGAACATAATAACTGAATTCCGGTATGCCATTATTCTGCAGGGAATGAGAAGTCATAATGTGTACCAGGACTGAATCTGAATGGTGCTGCCCCTCACCCAAGCAATTGAGATAACAATTTTGGCGCATGAGGTCTTCTGCGTCCTTGCCCACCAGCTCAGAGCTACATGTACAGAGAAAACAGTTTAGTGTCCATTGTGAACACGAACTGGTGTCCCTTAGGAAGAGTAGGTGGCATCATTTTTATGGTAATTTGGCATACAGATGATAGGAAAAAATGTCATTGCTGGCCCAAGTTTTGGTTGAGAAGAACGAGTTACCTCGCAGGAAAGAAAACTTCATAATGATGTAATGTATTTTTTTAACGGAGTTTGAGTCCTTACAATGTATTTATTATTTTTTAAAAGGAGTTTTGAGTTACAGTGTAATGTGCTGCTTTTTCAAAAGGAGTTTAGTGGTCTTGGGCGTCATTATGTTTGATTTAATGGGAGTTGCCCAACAGCTTTTGAAATGTAAAGAGTTTGGATTGTTGGGTGATAAAAATGTCTCATGTTTCTTTCAGACCCATATGAACGTTAGTTCGCAATTTGAATCAACATGTGGTTATTGTGAAACTACTAAACTGAGTTGTGTGCCAAATTGGTAATTACGCCTATCTTAAACAACGATAAATCTAGTATAATCTTACAAGTGGGGTCTAGGGAGAGTAATGTATATATAGATTTTACCATACCTTGTGAAGATAGAGATGCTTTTTCTGATAGATCCTTAGATCAAGTAACAATGAAAATTGAGGGTCAAACAGTAACAACAATGCAATAGGAGTAAATGGCACTAACATGTAATACTAACAACCACGAATAAGAGAAATACAAAACTAATATACTAATATTACTGGTAAGACTAAGAGACACTAACGACTGCCTGTTACAATACAATTACAAAGTCATTTGCTTGTCTTACTAGGATTCTATTAACATACCTTAATCCTCAACAAAAAATCACTCAATTAATTAACAATTTCTGTCATAATATCGGCAAGTTAAGGGGGAGATCAGAGATGATCCTAACAAAGTACTACATCCTCTCCTTGGTTTTGGTTATTTTTATAACATCAAAAAGTCGACCCACACTCTTTTCATGTATTTATAAAGCGTGCAACAATCAAAACAATCCTATAATGCAATACAAAAAAGATTCCACTCCAAAAGAAAAAATGAAGGCCAAGATAGCAAGCTTTTACAGCTCCTGACAGGAAGAAAGTGGATTAAGAGGGAAAAAACAATACAAGTTTCTGCTCTAAACCTCTTTTATTTCCATATTGCATCCAGCTTTAACCCCTTTTGCTAATACCATCATATTACGGGTCAACATAAGATCAGAATTCCGGTGTTTGTGGGTTTAAGATCACCAAACCTATTTGTTCAAGTGCTCTTCAAGTCGCTCAATTGCAACACCTACACCACCTTTCACTTCATTGCCATCTGTTGTCCCAGACCCTTCACTGGCTTTCTCTACAAGCTTCAAATGAAGCCACCCTGATAGAACAAGTTTGTTTTAGTAAATCTGCAAGTTCTCATTTAACATAGGAACAACATAGCCACCCAAAAGCTGGTCCCTACTTCACACGATTCTTCATGCTTAAGGAATACATAAGATGTATGAAATCCTCATAATTTCAAAATGTAAACCAGACTGCCTAAGCAGAGATGATAAGTTCAATCATCTATAATTAACTGAAGTTACAAAGTTTTAAGTTTTAGCAGCATCAACAATACTATCATGTTAAGAATTTTGAATAAATAAGAGCAATTGAATAAATCAAAATTAATAAGCAGGTCATTCTATTACACTCTGTCAGTCAATCAGTCACTACTACCGGGCCTCGATGAACCTGGATCTGCGCACAAGGTGCAAGGGTTAATGTGAGTACACCAACTCAGAAGTAACGAACCCAAACTATGGGCTGAGAGGTAGTGACAGACTAAACCTCAGAATTTACAATAAACAACGTACAAAAATTAGACATGCTAACAGTTTATCAGAAAATGAACAAAATATGCCAAGTATGCCCAGTATACTCTACATGCCAATATATAAATATATGACCAGTGTGAAAATGCACACAGTGCTCACAACCCTCACACAGAAGTCCACTCATTACTGTATATGGATCTCAGGCCCAGGGAAAGTCCATCCCGGAATGTACATATCATCGGTGACCGTGGTCACTCAGTACTGAGGAAAAAGGCCAATCGAGCCCCACGAAGAAGATCCATCTCCTTCAATGTCTGAAGCACGGTCCTCAAGTGCTGCTCATGGTCCTCCTGGGACCGAGAATATACCAGAATGTCATCAACGAATACAATGACGAAAGTATCAAGATAAGGCCGAAATATGCTATGCATCAGGTGCATGAAGGCTGCTAGGGAATTGGTCAGCCCAAATGACATAAGAATGAACTCATAGTGGCCATATCTGGTCCTGAAGGCAGTCTTCGGGATATCCGGCTCCCGAATCTTCAACTGATGATAACCCGAACACAGATCAATTTTAGAGAACACCCTAGCACCCTGTAACTGGTCAAATAGATCATCAATGTGAGGCAATGGGTACCTGTTCTTCACTGTCACCTTATTCAGCTGCCGATAGTCAATACACATACGCATCGAGCCATCCTTTTTCTTCACAAATAATACCGGAGTGCCCCAAGGTGATACACAGGGCATGATGAATCCCTTTTCAAGCAACTCATGTAACTTCTCCTTCAACTCCTTCAACTCAGGAGGATCCATGTGATAAGGAGGAATGGAAATGGGCTGAGTGCCCGGCAACAAGTCAATGCCGAAATCAATATCTCTATCGGGGGGCATACCCGGAAGATCAGCTGGAAATATATCAGAATAGTCCCTGACAATTGGAACTGGCTCAACTGTAGGGGTCTCAGCACTAATATCTCTCACATAAGACAAATATTCATCACACCCCTTTTCAACCATCCGCTGAGCCTTAAGAAAAGAAATGACTCGGCGGGGAGTATACTTTAAGGAACCTCTCCACTCTAACCTCGGTAATCCTGGCATAGCCAGCGTCACGGTCTTGGCGTGACAATCAAGAATAGAATAATAGGGAGACAACCAGTCCATACCCAATATAACATCGAAATCTACTATACTGAGTAGTAGTAAATTATCTCTGGTCTCAAAACCACTGAAAGCAATCAAACATGACCGATATACGCGATCCACAACAAGAGAATCTCCCACCGGGTAGAAACATAAACAGGGGAACTCAAAGAATCCCGAGATATCCCCAGATGTGAAGCAAAATAGGAAGACACATATGAATATGTAAAGCCTGGGACAAATAATACCGATGCATCCCTATGACAAACGGGAAAAATACCTGTAATGACTGAATCTGAAGCAATGGCTTCGGACCGGGCCGGAAATGCATAGTACCTGGCCTGGCCTCCCCCTCTAGGGAGGCCTCGACCTCCCCGAACTCCACCTCAAGCTGCCTGGGGTGGTGGGTTAGCAGCTGGGGCTGGAAGAATAGCTGGAGGACCTGGTGGAAGATGTGGGGCTTGATAAGTCTGAGGGGGTGCACTATGATAAGTCTGAGGTGGTGCACCCTGATAAGTCTGAGGTGGTGCGCCCCTCGTCGCTCTGGGTAAATCTCTGATCATATGATGAGGGTCACCACACTCAAAGCAACCCCTTGGAGGACGTGGCAGCAGTTGCTGACTCTGAACTGGCATGCTAGATTGGCTAGTGATAGCACCTCGAGCAGGAGGCACCTGAGATACTGGTGGTGCATAATAAGGCTCCTGAGGTCTAGGAGGAGCTGGAATACCACTAGCTGCTGGGAGAGCTGAATGAACGGGGTGACTCACAAAACCCCTACCATAGCGTGCTGCTGGTGCACGAGCTCCTGAAAAATGACCAGTTGCTCAATTGCAGCACCTACACCACCTTTCACTTCATTTCCATCTGTTGGATCACTCTCTCTCTTAACAAATTCTCTGTTTATATATGTTGAAGGGGGTTGTGCCAGCCTATTTTAGTCTGCGCCCCTATTGTTGGACTTTTCTGAATTTGCTTCTAACTTTTTTTTTTTGTGTTATTTGTACGGCCTTTTTATAATTTTGAATTTAAGAATATGACCTTTTAAAATGTCTTATGTGTTTGTGACAGTTCTTTCTTACATGTAACGGTAAATATTTTATATATAAAATAAGAGGTAGGATCATAAAAATAATATTAAGTTTGTTAAAAGCCAAAAAATTGATTGACACTTTTTTTTGGGGTATCGATTTGTACTTCAAAGTGATACTCTGTCCAGTACACAATAAGTGGCCAATTTTGCCTTAAACACACCCATTAAGAAAATATTAAATTCTAGATAACAATAGTTAGCATGACTAAAATACTCTTAATTAAATGTTGAAACATAATTTAATGTGAGGTGTAAAAGGCTTTTTAGGGATACGTACATAAGAGTAATTTAAAAAAATAAATTAAATTTTTTCTTGATTATATAAACGAACACTTATTTTTTACTAAATTAAAAAGGTAAATTGGTCACTTGTCATAGGAGTATTGCGTACATTTGTGTTTTCTCAAAACGAGAAAAGATTTGGAAACATTTGTGTTCTCCATAGTTGTATGTCGTGTTACACAAGCTCAACTTGCACAGGTATCTAGAGTACTTTTTGTCTTATATATTTTGGGTTATATTAGTGCCTTATTTTTTTCTTTTCTTATTTTATCTTAATAGGATCATGATCGATCACCGTTATAGATCCANATCTAGAATACTTTTTGTCTTATATATTTTGGGTTATATTAGTGCCTTATTTTTTTCTTTTCTTATTTTATCTTAATAGGATCATGATCGATCACCGTTATAGATCCATATAACACCAACACTCCCAAACCACATAGGAAGTATTGATGATCCGTATCTATTGAGATGAACTAAAATGTTAATTAAGGTTCAATGTTAATTAACAATTGGTCTAAGGTTGAGGCGTTAATCTTTTTGAATTAAGTCTAATTTAATTATTAAACAGTGTTTTAGGTTAGAAATTTATTCGCAATTGATATGCTCTAATACGGTATGTAGGCTTTAGTTCCTCAAAGCGCAAATATATCATGTTAGTGACAAACAACTTAAGTAAGTTATATACTCGACAATGAAAAGAAAAAAACAGGCTATATTACATATGATCGAAGTAGGAAATTGACTAATCATAAATATACATGTAATATAAATTAATAAATTTAAAAGAATAACTAACTCAAATAGTCGCTCATCCAACTACTTAAACTAAAAATAATCGTGGATGTATAGTATGTGCAAAATTTTACGTATTATATGTGTATAATTATTTATAATCAATGTATAAATTATATAGCAAAAAAATATATAAATAATAAATATAAACGGCACTTTGCGTAAAGATCCCAATTTAAAACTCACAGCTGTGTATATATTGATCTGTGTTGGTGTGTTATCTACTTGTCTTCCCACTTTCGGGGCGGATGCAAGGTGAAAGAGTCTGGTTCAATTGAACCCTTAATTTTTTACGCGGAGTATAAATTTATGTGTAAAAATTCACTAAAATTAGAACAAATAGTAGATTTGAACTCATAACTTTAAAAATATAATGAGTTCAATACTAAAAACCTTAAAGTTGAACCCATAAACTTTAAATTCTGAATCCGCCTCTGCCCATTTTACCTTCTCGCTCTTATACTTGACTCCTCTATCTAGTCTAGTTAAGTTAAAAATTGAATAGAGTTTATCATGTTGAGATGTTGTTGTTGCATGTTTCTAAATTTCTTTTTATCTCTTTGTATTTTGGTGTATGTGTTTTATGGATTTTGCAGTGTTTGACCAAAAAAATATGAATCTTTGGTTAAACTAATTAATTTAATGTTTGAGAGGTTAAGCCTAGTTAAAGATAATAACTCATATCTATAATAAACTTACGTGGGTGAAGTAGAACTGTTTTGAGACAGATTTAATGTAACGTGTATTTAATCTTTCGGGTTCAATAATGCGATGAAAAAATCAAGCATTAAATAATAATAAATGGCACTAAATGTAAATAAAGAGAATGATTCACCCAATATTGAATACCCAATATTGCACGAGGTGTATGATTCTACTTTCTCACAATGATGAATGACAAGCAACTATGAGAATATCGAAGACTATCTCGGATCCGTAGGAATGATACAGAATAATCCAAAAAGATGAATCTTTTTAGAAATGTGATCTTTGTATTTATCTAGAGAATTTTCTTTTCAAGAGAGTTCTTATCAGAGAGAATATTACATGCCTTTTACCTTTTCTCCATTTCTATTTATATGAGACCTACTCCTAAAGAACTCTAAAAGTACAAGTACAGAGAATATTCAATCTCTCTAAAGATCCTAATAAAAACTAGCCGTTGTTGTTGCTCGTGACACTCGACCTCGGTTGTAATTGACTGCTCGGCAGTATCCGTTAATTATCGATCGATTTCAGCCAAATTACTTCCGATAATTACCTCTTCGTGCTGAATTTCCTTAGTTAGATTTTGTCACGACCCCAAATCCAAAGCCGATCGTGATGATGCCTATGATGGAACTAGGCTAGCCAAACAATCACGTGTTAGTATAATATTTTTCATAAATTCCAAAATTGTCCCGATATTTCACAAAAATCTTTAGATTTCCGCAATTCAACAAAACAAACAAAATAAATAGTCTAGCTACTACCCCAAAACCTGGGAGTCAACCCGTCATGAGCATCTACGAGTAGTACAAAATAAACTCTATTGTCATAATACATCAAGCCTCGGAATGAGGAACTAATACAAGAATAAGAAAGGGAAAAGAGAAAGCTGTGGACGCTGAACAACTACCTCAAGATCCTAACTCGGCTCCGCGAGAGAAGGAAGGAAACCAGCTCTCGGACTCAACACCTGTATCTGTACACAGAGGTACATGGAGTAATGTGAGTACGCCGACTCAGTAGTAATGAAAGTAATGTCTAAGGCTATGAAATAAGTAAAACCAGTCATAAATGCACAGTAACCGAAGTCTTGCTTCCAGAAAACACAGATAAGTATTTTGTAGCATTTACAATTTTCATTCAGTAAAAATATCCTTGAAAATATATCTTTTCCATGGTTACCATAGAAGTCAAAATAGTTCAGTGTGAGTGAAAGAGTAAAAATGCATAAACAATTTCTTTAAGTAAAAACAAGTGTAATAAACTGCCCCTCGGGCGTATAAGCACTTAACATAAATCACTCAGCATGCCTCACAATCTCTCAGTATCAGCCCCTCGGGCTAACTCACAGTCACTCATGCCTCCCAAATCTCTCATCACTCGGCACTCAGCATTCGACACTCGCACTCAGTAGGTACCTGCGCTCACCGAGGGTGTACAGACTTCGGAGGGGCTCCTACAGCCCAAGCGCTAATATCAAGCCATCTCGTGGCATAAATCACTCAGTCTCTCGGCCTCTCACATATCATAACAATGTAACATGCTGCGGCGTGCAGCCCGATCCATAATATCCTCACAATATTTGCACTCGGCCTCACTCAGTCAGAAACTCTCAAAGAGCCACACGGGCAATCAACAAACGGGGTACTCAACCCAAAACAATATTTATATCACAAAAATAGTGTAAACAAATATGAGTTTCGATGGCCATCCGAAAACACCCCGAGCCCCTGGGGACCCCAACCAAAAATACAAACAAGTCCTAAATGATCACCCAGACTTAGTCGAACCCTCGGAACACCCAAATAACATTGAAACTCCAATTCAACCCATGATTCAAGCCTAAGATTCCTAAAACTTCTGAAATCACCAACGATACCGAAACCAACCAAAACACATCCGAATGACCTGAAAATTTACACACACATCCAAAATGACACTACAAACCTGCTCCAACTTCCGAAATTTCATTCCAACCCCGATAGCCTATTTTTCACTGCCGATCAAAAATCGCCAAAACTCAATTTCTCCAATTCAAGCCTAATTCTGCACCGAACATCAAAACCACATTCCGAACACACTCCTAAATCCCAAATCACCTAACGAAGCTATCCGAGCCATAAAATCTACATTCTGATGTCGTTTACCAATAAGTCAACTCCCAGTTGAATTTTTCAATTATTAAGCTAATTTAAGAGACTAAGTGTCTCAATTCTCACCTCGACCACTCCGAACCCGAACCAACCGACCCCAACACATCATAAACGGACTAAAAAATGCATGACAAGGCAGAAACATGAATCACGGGAATAATTCCACGGAACGAACAACCGGGTCGTTACATTTTCCCCCTCTTAACCAAACGTTCGTCCTCAAACGGGTCTAGAAACATACCTGGAGTCTCAAAAAAGTGAGGATATCTACTCCGCATCTCCCGCTTGTTCTCCCAAGTGGAATCCTCCACCGACTGCCCTCTCCACTGGACCTTCACTGAAGCTATATCCTTAGATCTCAACTTTCTGACCTGACGACCCAAAATAGCCACTGGCTCTACCTCATATGACATATCACCCTCGAGCTGAATTCCAAAACATGAGACGGGTCATATACTTCCGGAGCATCGAAACATGGAACACCGGATGAACACTCAATAAGCCGGGTGGCAAAGCAAGTCTATAAGCCACCTGATGTTTACACAACATTCATTATATACCTTGCATTTTATGTGCTTTAATGATAAAAATACACGTCGTATGTGCCTAATG
>ML404588.1:0-13960 GCA_005239525.1 Nicotiana knightiana | reverse complement strand
TTCATCCCGGCTTATTGGTTTATTGATTCATAGCGTTCTCTTTTCTTTATCTCTCTCTCTCTCTTTTCTTTTTTATTCCAAAAAATCTTCTATTTTTTTAATTTTTTTTTTTTTTTTAATTTTTACCGTTGGGCCCGGGGGGCTAAACGGGCCCGGGCTCACGGGTCCAAACATTAGAACCGGCCCCCCACGGGCCGGCCCGTTTAGTCCGCTAGCCCGTATAGCCTGCGGGCCCGGGTCGGGCCCGGCCCACCTGCCACCCTTACGGATGGACCGGGGTGATCAGGAACAAACCTCTTTCATTACTAAATATGGCACATATTTCTATAACTTAATGCCATTCAGGTTAAAAAAAATGCAGTACCACTTATCAACGCCTAGTAATGTCACGACCCAGAATTCTCACCTTCGGGACCGTGATGGCGCCTAACATTTCACTTGCTAGGCAAGCCAATGTTAGAGAATCATTAAGATAATTTTTTATTCAATTCGGTAAATAAAGTCAATTAAGCTAAAACGAAATAAAATGAGTGCGGAATAATATGAATGCCCGTAATATTTACTACAATCCGGATATGGAGTCACAATTTACGAACTTCTAGGATTTTCTACAAAAAAGTCTGAAAGAAATACAATTGTTTGAATGAAAAGAAACAGTAAAAATAGGGGAAGATGGAAGGGTACTTCAAGGTCTGCGGACGCCTATAGATCTACCTTGAGTCTCCAATGAACCAGTCTGAGATGCTACGTCTCTCGATCAGCTGGGACCAATGCCAAAATCTGCACAAAAAGTGTGTAATGTAGTATGAGTACAACCGACCCTGTGGACTCTGTAAGTGTTGAGCCTAACCTCGACGAAGTAGTGACGAGGATAAGGCTGGTCACTCACACTACAACCTGTACGCAATATATAATAAAGACAAAAAGGAAATACAGGACGAAATAAAGCAGTCAATTGAAAATAATAGCTAAAACTTCAGGAAATAAGCCAGTGACGTTCAGAATTACCAATTCTTAAGTTCAAAAGGAAGTACCATAAAACTAACACAGCTCAGGGAAAAAGAAACACATAGGTTGTTGCGGCGCGCAACCCGATCCCACCGTACATCACATAATCCTCCCTTATTTCCTCGTAACATTAACAACAATGAATATACATATATATATATATATATATATATATATATATGTGTGTGTGTGTGTGTGTGTGTGTGTGTGTGTGTGTGTGTGTGTGTGCGTGTGTGTGTTGAAGCGCGCAACCTGATCCTACCATATCACAGTATTTTTATCATAATTCACCCTTATTCCATCCAAACAATCCACCCTTATTACACCTGTTGCAGCGTGCAACCCGATCCCACCGTACTGTATAGATTCACCCTTATTCCACCACATCAATTTGTCCTTATTTCACATGGTGCAGCGTACAACCCGATCCCACCATATTAATACCAAGAACTCAATGTGGATAGTAAAATTTACAATTCAAATCACGAAAAGCCTTTACGATCCATAAATACCAAACTTAACCAAATAGGAAACCTTGTACAACATGAGAATCTATTACACAGCGAGACCAGTCCATAAATTTACAGCTAGAAGATGCAAATAAACCAGCTTGAGCAAATAGCAAGAGATCATGAAACTATGAAAAGATTTCACAGGAGAAAGACATTGATTAACAGATAGCAGTTAGGCATGGAAACACATTTAGAGCATATAATAATTAAGACAGGGAAAGATATAATCAAAGGAAAGCGGAAAAACGGGGAAAACAGATAATTCGGCGGCGCATAAGCACTCGTCACCTTGCATATATGCTACTCACATGAAATTTACATAGCACATAGTCCGAGGGTTCCTAAATCCCTCAAGTCAAGGTTACACACAACACTTACCTCTCTCCAAAGACCACTCAATGCTCAACCACAACTTTTCCTCTAGAATCTGCCTCCAAACCACTCGTATCTAACCACAATTGACTCAATACTATCAAATATTGCTAAAGGAATCAATTACAATGCATAAGTTTAGAATTCCCAAACCTTCCCCCAAAAAGTCAAAAATCAACCCCAGGCCCGCTTGGTCAAAACCCAAGGTTCGGACCAAAATCCATTTACCCATTCACCCCCGAGCCCGATTATGTAATTAGTTTCAGAATCCGACCCCAAATTGAGGTCTAAATCACCAATTTGCAAAAAATCCCAATTCTTCCTAAATTTGTAGTTTAATACCATGGAAGAACAAAGATTAGGGCTAGGAATTAATGGGTGATGTTAGAAATGGAAGAAAATGAGTTAAAGAGTACAAAACTATGAATTGGTGTTGAGTTTTCTCTTCCAAATCGTACCTAAGCCGAGCTCTAATTGGGAGTTTATGAAAAATTTGGAAAATCACGTTTCTGTTATGTTTTAAGTCACAGGCGTTAGGCCTTCTTCGCATTCACGAAGGACCTGCAGCGTTCGCGATGTGCAGCAGCCCAAGTCGTTTTCGTGCTCGCGAGTTCTCCTTCGCGTTTGCAAAGGCTGCTCTCCCCTGACCTTTCTGTTCGCGAGCCAGTGCTCGCGTTCGCATAAAAGAACGACTGTCCCCTCCCCCAGGTCCCATGCCTACACGTTTGTGAAGGGTAAAGCCCTCATTGCTTCGCGCTCACGACCTAGCCTTCGTGTTCGCGAAGAAGAAATTCCACTCAGCCCTCGGGGCTATCCGAAATTCACCCGAGCCCTCGGGGCTCCAAACCAATTATGCACACAAGGTCAAAAACCTCATACGAACACGCTCGCGTGATCAAACCACCAAAATAACACCTATAACTACGAATTGGACACCATATCAAATGAAATTTTCAAGAAAACTTTAAAACTTCTATTTTCACAACTGAATGTCTGAATCACGCCAAATCAACTCCGTTTCCCACCAAATTTGATAGACAAGTCATAAATATAATAGTGGACATGTACCGGGCTTCGTAACCAAAATACGAACCCCGCATCAACCAGACCAAACATCAGTCAATTCTTAAAAGTCATTAAACTTCAAATTTTCAATTTTCAACAAAAATCAATAACGCGAGCTAAGGACCTCTGAATTTGGTTCCGGGCATACGCCCATGTCCTAAATTACGATACGAACCCACCGGGACCGTTAAAATATGGATCCGAGTCCGTTTTCTCAAAACGTAGACCGAAGTAAACTCAAATAAATTTTAAGGCAAAATTCCTATTTTATCAATTTTTAACATATAAGCCTTTCGGAAGAACACCTGGACTGCGCACAGAAATCGAGGAAGGATAAAATAAGGTATTTGAGGCCTCAAAAGCAAGAATTAGGTTCTAAAATATAAAATGACCTATCGCGTCATCACAAGTAAACTGGATGTTCGAGGAACAAATAGGAAAATCAATGGAAGTTTACATTGACGATATGCTGGTTAAGTCCCTGCGATCAGAGGACCATTTAAAATATTTATTGGATACCTTCTATCACGCCCCGAACCTGGGGGCGAGACCGGCACCCGGTGCCTCACCTATTCTTGCGTATCATCTTACGACTAAGAGACTCTAAACATATAATGTCATACTTTGGCCATAGGCTACATTGAAAGACAATTTTCAAACACTGACTAAACATCAATATAAAGTTGGGCCAACAAGCCCGTCATAACTACTACAGCTGGAAAACCAATCAAAATATGCATACAAGGCCTACAAGCCCGACATACTGCACTAACTGATAGGATATGTCTACAAGCCTATACTGATGGACATACTGTGATCAGAACAGGGCCCCGACCTACTCATAACATATATACATATATATACAAGATGTACATAAATCTCTAGACCCAGCAACTCCGAAGCGCATGGAGCTTACCGATCAAGTTGAACTCGAGCAATACCTAATGATGAGGTCTACTCGTCTATCTGTCTGAACCTACACGCATGAAATGCAGCGCCCCCAGAAAAGGGACGTCAGTACGAAATAATGTACCGAGTATGTAAGGAAATATACTGAAAGCTGAAACTGAACTTATAATATAATAATTGAAAGTAATTGAGAGCCAAAGACAATCTAAAGATATGGTCACTAGCTGATACTGACTCAAATCTCTCATTATAGTAAGTAAAATAGTTGTCCGACCTTATAAGGCTCGGTATATATAACTGCTCTACCATAGTAGGATCTCTCATAGGCACTCGGCCATACTAGGCTTTGTATCTCGGTCATGCTGGGCTCGCTCATAGGCGCTCGGCCGCAGTAGGCTCAGTATATAACTTACCATCTGATCTGAGGTTGCCCAACAGGGGATTGCCCACCGATTATAGTTCGATGGTGGTGAAAATACTGTAATATATATATATATATATATATATATATATATATATATGTAACCTCTTCTCTCTTGACTGGAAGTAAACAATACTTAATTGAATATAAAGTCCTGATAAGGGAGAATACTGTAGCTTATGAGACTAGGATAACGTATATAAATTCGGGAATATGAACTTCTCTTTATGCCTCGTTATCAAACACATGTAATTACGAGATAATTCCAAAATGAAGGAAGGTATTACCTGAGCTGATTCTCTTGACAATCCCTTTAACACGCGTCAATTTTGATAAATCACGTAATGGCGGATCGAAGTAGGGGAAAATCCATATGATATTCTTGAGAAAGATTGCACCGTACTCCCTTAGAATCGCAAAATTCCGTTGTTATTATCTTATGAAATCTCGTATGAATTTTTGTAGCAAATTTCGTATGTATGATCTTCGAAGCTTCATTCGTAAGTTGTAGTCATAGACTTTTCATTTGTAGTCATAAGGCTTAATATGATCTTTCAATCAAAAATGAGATAAGGTAGTTATTACTTTAAACGTTGCCATCCTCCAAAGTGACTTAAGAGTCATCAAATAGACATATATTTCTGACACGGTTTTGTCTTGATTAAGCTTATCCAATAACTTAATTATGCTTATCCACAAATTCTTTAATTAACTTATTAATCCCCTACTAACCAATAATTACCCAATTATCCACATAATTAGGAATTATCTCAAATTACTTAAAATACTACTCACTTTTAACATGTTTTGTACACCTTACTATTATGGTCATGTGGTACCTTGTATGGAACTAGTCCATAAATACGCGGTATTATAGTTTGGACCGTATTTTTTTCTCAAAATGCCAAACTTCGACGAAAACTCATTTCCTTCGATTTTCTTACCCTCTCACCTTCACAAATTTACTTATCACTTGTTTGAAATAGCATAATACTTATAAATCCAAAATAATCTCATTCCCGAACTTACGTCGACTAACTTACGATGAAACTTTAACGTACAAAAATGTGGGATGTAACATCTCATTTCCGAGCTTTCATCAATTTATTTATGGCGTACTTTCACGTACAAAAAAATATGGGGTGTAATATTATTCTCCCCTTTGGAAATTTCTTCCTCGAATGTTGACTGATGCACTTATCATTCTCATAACCCATAGCTCTTGCAAATAATGTAGTACTTCTCTTGCCATCTAGGCAACTGTTTTGTGAATGAAACCCAAAGGCCAGGGCATTCCCCCCTTTAGGCCTCTTTCTGACACCACGACTCATGGTCGGAATTCTTCCAATCTTGTAACTGTTGCTATCTTTTATCATCTATCATGTACGACTCTGACTTTGTAAGTGTGCCTATGCGACTCCTCTCTCCTTTTTCCTCTAGCTTTTAGCCAATCTCTAGGCCTCACTTTGTAAACATATATAGAGCTCAATAAGATGTTCCTCTAGGCATCTATACTGAAGTTCTTCACTCGGTACTTTGTCGAACTTACAAATATTGTTATATCTTATTTCATAAACCTGGTTATTCATCCGTATGACTTTACTGAATCTAGGTAGGTCATACTATACCATAACTCTTACCTTGGTTTTATTATTTATCGAGGCCTGCTACCTAATTGTAGGTTACTCTCTCGCTTCTTATCATAGATGTATAAATCCAAGTCCTTCGATGCTTCCTTATTATTGTTCATCTAAAGGATGTAATCCTTATCTACTCTCATACGTTGGAACTTTATGTCGTTTCATCTTAACGTTGATCCATAATCTACCACTGATAACTTGACTTCTTATGTAACACTTCCGCTAGGGCTCACATTGCATCGTGGAACATTTGAAGTAATTTTTCTAGATCCACTTGGGGGTGATACGATAATATACTTCCATAACCGTTTGTCATAACATCCCAATGTGGTTTACCTACGTGGTGTATTTTAATCCTGCACAATTCATGAAATCATTACTCAATCGAAGGCCCAAACATCATCTTTTATCTATCACAATTACACCCTCATTCTACTATCAGGGCAGCATTCCCTCTCTTATAAATGCTACTAGTTTTAGCCTCCTTTGAGTTCATTCAGGCTATACTGAGCTTTCTACAACTTAGAGAAACCATCATTTCTTTTGTTTTCATGGGCTTAATCCTGAGGACTTATCCGTTCTTATCACCTTCTCACTCGCCCTTTCTTATCCTTACTCTTGTCATCCTAAAACCTTGTTGCTTTACCATACTTTAGCTTGCGACCTATACATATCTATTTATACTACTCGTAACCTTCCTTCAACTTGCTTGCACCATAGATTTCCTTGTGTTATTTTAGAACATCAAGCGGGACATAAACCATAGGCTAGAAGATATGCCATTGTCAACGTCGCGATCGATACCGAATCTCAACGCTTCTAGCCTTTTATCCAAAGTATGGATTATTCCCAACCTTATCCATCTGGGTATCTCGTACGTTTTTTACTTTTACTTTATTTACCTTAAAATCTTGAATCACATCTTCTATCTCTTTCATGACCTCCTTCCCACATAGGTATAATTCATATTTACAACTTGAAGCTCTATTATAATACTTGCACCTCTGGTGTTAAGAGTGATTCCGCCATGTTCTCAAGCACAATTTCTATAATTTTCTAGGTGCAATAATCAGACTCTTGATTTACTTCGTTGTTGTAACTCTTTAGTTTCATCTTCCTTCTGATAGACTTTATGTAGGCTTAAGCCTTCCGATCTGTGGCTTATGGTATTAGTCATTACTTTAGACTTACATGGACGCTATGGAACATCCATGATACAATCTTCTACGGCTGTATGATTGTCAACATATATGCTATGTGGATAATACTCCGAACTCTTAAGTGCGTTCATAATGTAACTAACTCTGGATCATTAATCGAATAATTCTTTTCGTTCCTTCTCAGCTTTCTTTAAATGTAAGCAATTACTTTTCTTGGTCTTCCTGCCCCCTTGTTGCGTGCATACTTAGCTTACCTTAGTGCCCACACATATTGGAATTTCATACAAATGAAATGATCTTGAATATCACTTCTGATTTTACTCCTCATTCATTAGCCACGGTAGGTGCCACTTTCTTATGGAGTGCATGCAATGTTGTTTTGAGACTGTTGTTATAAGACCATTTCCTCTTTAGGTCACTGAGTTTAGCTTGAAGCCTTCTTCCTTATTTTCCTTAGCTAGTCTTTCACTGTAGTACTTAGGGAGGACCCTCTGACTCTTGTAAAACTGTGAGCTTATTACATTGTATACTCGACAGACCTTTCGATGTCCTTCCTTACCTATACTTATATGTAGTTGCTTACCTTCATGCCCTTGTGCTTGTAGGGTTGCTTCTGAACTGATATTTTGACTGCCTTCCCAGTGTCACTCTCTTTTATTCCCGCAACATTCATACAATACCTTTAACTACCCCAACTCCTATTTGAATATATCTCAAGTATTACAATGACATTACCGCGAGGCTGAATTCACTATATTGGGTTTTACTATGTTTATCTTGCACGATCTGTTGATTCGTCTGTAAGCTTCTGTCTAGCCTTAACTAGGCTATTCCTGAATCAACTGCTAACTACTCGTTGGCCCATTCCCATATCAAAATTCCGCATAATCTTTCTTGGGTTATTTCATTTATCTAACTTACCTCTCGTACTGGCTCCTTATTTATCAATAACATTCCGGGCAGGAACCCTTACTTCCTTTCCTTGATGTCGTTCTTGCATAATATTCTGGAATCATAGTATATCTGTAGGATTTGGATAAGTGCAGTGTCTTTTTTTTTTCATTTGTATCGCATTCTTCCTTTACCATTCCATAGTCACTAGAACCACTTAATTCTGAGTTAATGCCACATCATTCCATATCCCCCCCCCCCCCTTTATGGAAGTACTAAGAGTTGGAGTCACGAGGATCTACCTTAGATGTTTTACCTCTTCATCTTTGGCATCTTTTCACATCATCGATGACCCTTACTCACCTTGCAGCAATCCTTATGTACCAAGGATAACAAAATTCATTACTCGTGAGGGTGACACTTAGTGTAACTGGCACACATAGTCCTTTAAGCTTAACATTGCTCACATTGCTTGCTTTAGGGAAGCGTCTTCCTGAATGACCTTTAAAGTTTATTCTTCTATCGTCCATTCTATTATTTCCTGAACGCAATCTCTGAAGTTCTCATGATGCCGACTATTATCAAATCACTCAATCCCTAATTCATGTTTAGTTTATCTCATTCACCAGCCCATACTGACTTCTATTATTCTGGGTCTAACTTTTCCTTCTGGTAATCAACCACGTTAGAGTCACGAGCTTATTTCTCGAAATGAGGATATGACTTTATGGCCTATACTCTTTTGTTGTCTTAAGGTTGATCACCTCTCGTCTCTTCTTTCACCTGACTATGGACCCTGTAATACCGTCATCTTTTTGATCTACTGTTTGTCATCCATGTATCACATCTTACTCATAATGCTTCCTTATCTCTCTTCTCATTTCCTTGCTAATATTTCTGCCTATCCCGTTTTCACAAGACATTCTTTTGTTTTTAGCTCCCTTTGCGTCATTCATCGGCTCTTTGGGTTGCTCAACGTCGTCGCTCTACTAGGGACAGGAGCCCTACAAAGGTAATATTTATCCCTTCCGCGCTTTCAGTGCCTATCTTCTGAATTTTGTATCATGCCAGTATTCACATCTAATTGTAATATTATAGAGTGCACCATCGGGGTGTCTCACAAGGTGATCTATTAGCACATTTGTAATATCCTTCGGAAATGTCAACTAACACCAACAATCCATTCAGCTTTTTGAATTACACTGACCCCAGTCGGATCCTGATGCACCGTCTTTTTCTTAAACTACACATGTTAGCCCCCATTGGGCATAATTGAGATGGGTGTGGCCAATTATACATACCTCTGTTACAATTGAAGGTAACTCAAAATGCTTATATTTCTCTGCTTGAATTGTAAATACTAATAATCTTCATTAATTGGGTGCCTCGTACCCTTCTTCATCTTGATTCTTTTACTTGTTCAAACTTGTACCTATCTACTGAATCTCTCATTGGCTTTTTTTACCATAAGAGTGGATAGGCATTATTTCCTTAGGGATCCTTATCAAGAAGCTTACACATCTTAGTAAACACATGATCTGCTGAATACCTCATATTTACTCATCATAAGCACGTTGCAAATTCGAGTCCCTCTGGCTTAACTCTTCCACAGCCACATGCGATCTCTTACCAACTGTCTTTTGGATGAAGGTATCATCTTATTACGAATAAAATAGAATTTAGGAATTGAGTTCTTAGAACTGATCTCTACCACACGATCTAGAGTAAGAAGAAAGAGTGACAATCGTAAATGCCATGTAGCCTCCTGATTATAAGTGTGGTGCACAACACACCCATAAACAAGACTCTACTAGACACGACTTGTAGACTTTTCCTAGGACATATCTGCTTTGATACCACTTCTGTCACGCCCCGAACCTGGGGGACGAGACCGGCACCCGGTGCCTCACCTATCCTTGCGTACCAACTTGCAACTAAGGGACTCTAAACATATAATGTCATTATTTGGACATAGGCCACATTGCAAGAAAATTTGCAAACGCTGACTAAACATCAATATAAAGCTGGGCCGACAAGCCCGTCATAACTACTACAGCTAGCAAACCAATCAAAATATACATACAAGCCCCACATACTGCATTAACTGATAGGATGTGTCTACAAGCCTCTACTGATGGATATACTATAATCAGAACAGGGCCCCAACCTACTCATAACATATATACATATATACACAAGATGTACATAAAGCTCTAGACTCGGCAACTCCGAAGGGCATTGTGCTTACTGATCAAGCTGAACTCGGGCAACACCTAATGAGGAGGTCAACCCGTCTGTCTGTCTGTACGTGCACGCATGAAATGGAACTCCCACAGAAAAGGGACGTTAGTTCGAAATAATGTACCGAGTATGTAAATAAATATGCTGAAATCGAAAACTGAACTGATAATATAATAACTGAAAGCAACTGGGAGTCAAAGACAATGTGAAGATATGCTCACCTGCTGATACTGACTCAACTCTCTCAATATAGTAAGTAAAATAGTTGTCCGACCTTATAAGGCTCGGTATATATAGCTGCTCTACCGTAGTAGGATCTCTCATAGGCGCTCAACCATACTAGGATTTGTATCTTGGTCATGTTGGGCTCGCTCATAGGCGATCGGCCACAGTAGGCTCGGTATATAACTTACCATCTGATATGAGGTTTCCCAATAGGGGCCTGCCCATCGATTATAGTTCGATGGTGATATATATATATATATATATGTATAGAACCTCTTCTCTCTTGAATGGAAGCAAACAATACTCAATTGAATATAAAGTCTCGATAAGGGAGAATACTGTAACTTATGAGAGTAGGATAATGTATATATATTTGGGAATATGAACTTCTCTTTATGCCTCGTTATCAAACACATGTAATTATGAGATCATGCAAAAATGAAGGAAGGGCTTAGCCTTAACATACCTGAGTCGATTCTCTTGACAATCCCTTTAACACACATCAATTTTGACAAATCACGTAACGACGGAGCGAAGTAGGGAAAAATTCATATGATATTCTTGAGAAAGATTGCACCGTACACCCTTATAATCGCAAAATCCCGTTGCTATTACCTTATGAAATCTCGTATGAATTTTTATAGAAAATTCCGTATGATCACTTTGTGATTTGATCATGATCTTGTATGATCTTTGAAGCGTCATCTGTTATTTGTAGTCATAGCCTTTTCATTTTGTAGTCATAAAGCTTAATAGCATCTTTCAATCAAAAATGAGATAAGGTAGTTATTACTTTAAATGTTGCCACCCTCCAAAGTGACTTAAGAGTCATCAAATAGACATATATTGCTGCCACATTTTTATCTTGATTAAGCTTATCCAATAACTTAATTAAGCTTATCCACAAATTCTTTAATTAACTTGTTAATCCCCCGTTAACCAATAATTATCGAATTATCCACATAATTAGGAATTATCTCAAATTACTTAAAATACTATTCACTTTTAACACGCTTTGTACACCTTAATATTATGGTCATGTGGTACCTTTTATGGCACTAATCCATAAATACGTTGTATTATAGCTTGGACCGTATTTTTTTCTCAATATGCCAAACTTCGACGAAAACTCATTTCCTTCGATTCGCTTACCCTCTCACTTTCACAAATTTACTTATCACTTGTTTGAAATAGCATAATACTTATAATTTCAAAATAATCTCATTCCCGAACTTACGTCAATTAATTTACATCGAAACTTTAACGTACTAAAATGCGGGAGGTAACATCTCACTTCCAAGCTTTCATCAATTTATTTATGGCGTACTTTCACGTACAAAAAATATGGGGTGTAACACCAGCATGCAATGTAATTAGACAATCTATTAGGACTGTGAAATTGACTAAGAATGAGGTTGAATGTGAGGCCATGATTGCAGGTCTCGAGCTAGCATAACGCTTGGGAGCAGAGGTGATCGAAGCCAAGTGCGACTCTCTCCTCGTGGTGAACCAAGTTAATGGGACGTTCGAGGTTAGAGAAGAACGAATGCAAAGGTACCTGGATAAGTTTCAGGTAATAGTACATCGGTCCAAGGAATGGACTTTTCAACACATGCCTCGGGATCAAAACAGCAAGGTCGAGGCCCTTGCTAACTTAGGTCATCGATTAAGGACGATGAGTCCAACTCGGGGGCAGCTGTACAACTTATGAGATCGGTAGTGGAAGAAGTCCATGCCGAGATTAACTCAATGAGCCTAACTCGGGACTGGAGAAACAAATATATAGAATATCTGAAGACGGGAAAACTGCCATCATATCCGAAAGGATCGAGGGCCCTGCGTCCAAAGGCAGCCCAGTTTACTTTGTCCGAAGACGGAACCCTGTCCAAAAAAACATTTGATGGACCACTCGTGATATGTCTAGGTCCAGGGGATACAGAGTACGTTTTGAGGGAAATCCACGAAGGCACCTATGGAAATCATTTAGGCGCCGAATCATTGGTTCGAAAAATGATCAGAGCTGGCTACTACTAGATCGATATGGAAAAGGACACAAAGAAGTTCGTACAGAAATGTGATGAATGTCAAGGACACGCTCCGATGATTCATCAGCCCGGGGAGTTGTTGTATTCAATTTTTTCACCATGGTCGTTCATGGAGTGGGGAATGGATATTGTTGGTCCCTTTCCATGGGCACCCGGTAAGGCTCAATTTTATATTGTTTATGACTAACTATTTTTCTAAGTGGGTGGAATCCCAGTCATACGAAAAGGTCAGGGAGAAAGAAGTCTTCGATTTCATTTGGGACCATATCATATGGCGGTTCGGAATGCCGGCCGAGATCGTGTGCGACAATGGAAACAATTCATCGGCAGCAAAGTTAGCAAGTTTCTCGAAGATCATAAAACCAAAAGGATCCTATCAACATCCTACCACCGTAGTGGGAACGGACAAGCAAAATCGACCAACAAAACCATACTCCAAAACCTCAATAAGAGGTTGACCTACGCCAAAAGAAAATGGAAAAAATCCTGCCCGAAATCTTATAGGCACACTGTACGACCTCGAAGTCTAGTACCGGGGCCACACCGTTCTCACTGGTTTACGGCGCCGAAGCTCTAATACAAGCCAAAGTCATAGAACTAAGTCTCACGTTCCAATATGCAACCAAGGAATCAAACGAAGAGGCTATGCACATGAGCCTAGATCGTGAAGTAGCCCTTGTCTGGTTGGCTGCCCAAAAATAGCGGATCGATAGATATTACAATCAAAGGGCCAACCTTTGACACTTCAGTGTCGGGGAATTAGTGTTAACAAAAGTCACACTAAACACCTCAGAAACCGAACAAAGGGAAGCTGGGGATGAACTGGGAAGGACCTTATCAAATTATCGAGATCATCGAAAAAGGATCATACAAGCTCGGAGAAATGAACGGTGAGAAATTAGCGAACAACTAGAACATAGCTCACTTGAAGTGATACTATTGATAAGGTACAAACCTATTCATTTTCTTTTAATTATTTTCATTACGAACTAACACTTGCCGGCAATCATCAAAGAACAATGTAATCTTTAGGTCTGAAAGCATGTGCTGCACTCTTTTTTCCTTAAAACAGTTTTGTCCTAAATGGGTTTTTCGGCAATGTTTTTAACAAGGAAACAGTAAATCGTGCTAACTTAGAATTGAGGGCCGGTTACGAACTGATGTTTTAGACGTCAATACCTCACAAGAAGATAAGTTACTTTGTGTGATACCCAATTTTCGAGTGCTGTCTCAATAGAAGAACCTGGTTCTTCTTAATGTACTTACTTCTACTGTCACAGAATATTAAAAGCAGTAAAGTAAAAACAGAAGGATTTTTACATGGAAAACACCTGGCTCAAAAGGTGAAAAAACCACGACCTACTCCTCAGTAGGATTTGCTCAAACTCTTCACTAAATACTCTAAGCCAGACGGACTTACAAAATAAACTCTTTTGTAATCCTAGGACTAACTCTAATCCCTTTGTAGTAA
>ML404587.1:49305-63695 GCA_005239525.1 Nicotiana knightiana | reverse complement strand
CTTGCACTTCAATGGAATTTTCTCCTTTTATTCTCTTCTATACTTTGATTCACGAAAATCCCCCTGTAATTTTGTTTTAGGAGTCTATTTATAGGTTTTGGGTGAACCCTAACCGTGTAGGAGATGTCTATTTCACTTGGGAAACAATTAAACCCGTCAAAACTCGATTTCTGGCCGAACTGGGACCCTGGTGTTTGGACCCAAAGGGCTGGCTAACGCCAGGCAAGGGCTGGCGTTTCAGCCCTAACGCCTGGCTAACGCCAGGTAGGGCTGGCTGTTTGGCTCTGTCCCCTGGCTATCGCCCGGGTGTCTCCTTTCACATATTTTTCGACGTATTTGCATCCTTTTAGCTCCGTTTCCATCTCCACTTCACCTACACATGAAATAAACTCCATTAAGCACATAACAAGTGTATTTTTATCATTAATGCGCATAAAATATAAGGTATATCACATGTTAAACTATGCAATTTAGTCTCGCATCAGGCTTCAAAATGATGCCTAGCACGCACCCCTTCACGTTCCAAGAGCCGTTTGTGAAGAGGATCCACACCCCCGGTGATGTAACCGATTTTAATAATAGTTCCTTTTCGACCTCGAGTACGAGGGTTGGCGTGAAGTCGGCCACGAAGTCTGCCAAGATTTGAGACTTGATGGCCGCTCGGGGTTGATACTCGATATCATACCCGCTGATCTCGACAACCAATTTGGAAAATCGACCCGAGAGTTCGAGTTTGTGCAAAATGTTACGAATGGATAGGTAGTCACAACACAAATTGGGTGACACAGTAAATATGGTTTTAATTTCCTAGAGGCGCTTATTAAAGCAAGCGCTAATTTTTCTAGGTGTGGGTGTCGGGTCTCGGCCTCACCTAAGGTTTGACTAACATAATAAATAGGGAATTGCATACCTTGCTCTTCTCGAACTAGACCCCACTTACCGCTATTTTTCAGACCGCAAAATACAAGTAGAGTTGTTCGTTCGCTTTCGGGCTTTGAAGTAGTGGCGGGCTTGACAGGTACCGTTTTAGTTCTTCTAAGGCTTGTTGCATTCCGGGGTCCATGAGAAATTTCTCTTCTTCTTAAGAAGTGAGAAGAATCGGTGACTTCTATCTGAGGACCTCGAAATGAATCGACCTAGGGAGGCTATGCGCCATGTTAAACTTTGTACGGACTTGACATTATCCACGACTGTGATATCTTCGACGGACTTGATTTTATCGGGGTTGATCTCAATCCCCTGATTTGATACCAAGAAGTCGAGGAACTTGCCCGAGGCGACCCCGAATGCGCATTTCTCCAGGTTGAGCTTCATGTTGTACTTTCTTAGTATGTCGAAGGTCTCCTGCAAATGTTTTAAATGGGCCTCTGATCTTAGGGACTTAACTAATATGTCATCAATATAAACTTCAATTGATTTACCTATTTGTTCTTTGAACATTCAATTTACTATGCGTTGATAAGTAGCACCAGCATTTTTTAGTCGAAACGGCATTACGTTATAACAATAGGTATCGTATTTAGTGACGAACGAAGTCTTTTCATGATCCTCCGAGTTCATTTGTATTTGATTGTACCCAGAGTAGGAATCAAGAAAACTGAGGATCTCGTGGTCGGCCGTGACATCGATCGTCTGATCGATATTCAGCAAAGGAAAAGAATCCTTAGGGCAGGCCTTGTTTAAATCCTTATAGTCTACGCACATTCTAAGTTTATTCCCCTTCTTAGGGATTACTACTACATTTTCTAACCATTCGGGATATTTTACTTCCCGAATGGACCCTATGTTGAGAAGTTTGGTTACCTCATCCTTGATGAATGCATGTTTAGCCTCTGACTGAGGCCTTCTCTTTTGTTTTACTGAACGGAACTTTGGGTCGATGCTTAGCCAATATGTAGTGATTTCTGGTGAGATCCCTGTCATATCGAGATGGGACCAAGCAAAACAATCCATGTTATATAAAAGGAATTGAATAAAAAAATTCTAAGCTCGGGAGTCAACCATGTGCCTAGGTATACCTTTTGTTCGGGTAGATCCTCGATCAGTATGACTTGTTCTAGCACTTCGAATGTTGATTTGGTGGCGTCGGAATCATCAGGAATTATGAAATATCGAGGGATCCAGTAGTCACCGTCCCCATTCATTCCCTGCTTCTCCGACTGAGTTGAGGCTGATGTATGTGGTTGCAATTTAGCCTCCTACTTTCCTTTGGACTCCGATCCTTTTGTTGATGAGAGTGCCGATACCGGTATTACTTCATCGACCGAAAACATCTCTTTGGCGGCATGTTTCTCCCCATACACCATTTTTACTCCCTCTGATGTAGAGAACTTTAGAACTTGGTGAAGAGTTGAAGGGATCACCCTCATGTTATGAACCCAGGGTCTTCCGAGCAGGGCGTTGTCTCATATCGCCTCGATCACATGGAACTTTATTTCTTGAACGGTCCTGGCTACGTTTACTGGCAAAATGATTTCGCCCTTAGTAGTTTCACTTGCCATGTTAAACCATTGAGAACCCGAGCTGCGGGCACAATCTGATCCTACAGGCCGAGCTGCTCCATGACCCTCGATCAATTAATATTGGTCGAGCTTCCTGTATCAATCAAAACACGTTTAACCTGAATTTTATTCATAAGAATAGAATTACCAATGCATCGTTGTGGGGTAGCGAGATCCCCTATGCTTCCTCGTCATTGAAAGACAAGGTCCCTTCTGATACATAGTCTCGAGTTCACTTTTCCCTGTTGATCGAAACCTTGGTGCGCTTGAACACGGGCCCATGTGGAATATCGACCCCAGCAACGATCATGTGAATCACGTGTTGTGGATCTTCTTGTTTGTTTTTCCTGTTTGCGTCCCTATATCTGAAGTGATTTTTAGCTCGGTCGCTCAACAATTCCTGAAGGTGGCCCTTGTTAAATAGACGGGCTACCTCCTCCCTTAGCTGCCTGCAGTCCTTGGTTCTATGACCATGAGTACAATGGTATTTGCATATTTGATTAGGGTTACTTTGTGTTGGAGCGGTCTGTAGAGGTCTAGGCCATCTAGTATCCTTGATCCGCCCAATGGCTAATACAATACTTGACGCGTCGATGCTGAAGTTGTATTCTGATAGTCGTGGTGCTTCTGTGGGCTCAACATGTTTATCGAATCCACTTTTACTCATGAGACCTCGGGAGCTCTGTCCTCGATCATTCCTTTGATCACTTCAAACGGCGTTATGTCCTTGACCGTTGTTTCTACAATCTGCGTTGTATGGTTGATATCGATCTTTGTTTGATCGGGGTTCTCTGTTGATGTCTCTTTAAATTCTGCTGACGGGACTGTTTGGATAAATGGAACTGGAAGGGGTCCCCAACTAATCATCCTCAACCCTATCAAATTGGGCGTCAAATTGTGGTACCATATCATCTCCCCATTCGATAAAGTTTCTCCAAACTTCTTCAGCAGAACAGACTCAAACTTGTCATCTTCTAAGTCATTCCCATTTATTGCGCATGTATAAGAAGTGACATGCTCGTTAGGGTCTGTGGTCCCATTGTACTTGGGAATTTTTGGCATGCGAAATTTCTTTGGGATGAGCTTTGGAGCCGCACTTGAGGGAAAGGCTTCTGCACTAACTTCTTCGAATCCAATCCCTTTAGAATCGGCGGTGCCCCCGGTATTTGATCAACTCGGAAGTTGTATGTTTCTACCTTTTTGTCATTTGCCTCGATCTTCTTTTCTCCTGATTCGATTCGCTTGGTGAGCTCCTCGAGCATTTTCATAATGGTGGGGTTAGTCCTCGATTCATTGGCGATCGACCTCTCTGATACAGGTTTGGCCCTGTGAACGGCTTCTAGTGAGGGCTCAGGTTCGACCCCACTCAGTGCACGGTTTTGATTTTGTAGTTGCACTATAGCAGCTTGTTGAGCATGTAATATTTCAAATATCATTTAAAGGCTGACTCCGCCTTCTTCTCCGCCCTGCATACCTCAACTACCTGATCAAACTTCCCTGCGGATGCTATTTTCAGGATCAACGCCCAAATTTGCATTTAGAGCGACATGAGAACTGACGTCAATGGGATTTGCAATTGGTACTCCCTCGAGGCCAGCCTGAGGCACTTCGATCCCTGGGCGGTAAATTGTCGGTTTCTCCATGAAAACCAAGGTCGTTGTCAGCGTGTGTGGGTACTGCTTGTGAGTTCGACATGATGATCCTGAATCAAAAACACTTACGAGAACAAGCGTAAAGTAGTGTGTGTTATGAGAATTAATACCAGGTAATCACTATTATCCTTAGCCCCACGGTAGGTGCCAAACTATTTACCCTTAAAATCGGATAACAATCAAACTTACAATGTGGTTTTAAGGACACGTGATTTCACCTAATATCGAATTATAAATGCGATGATTAATAACAGAAATCAACAATAAACTAAAACAAACCAGTGTTGAAATGCAATTCAGCCTTTGAGCTAGTGTGCCCTCGAACTGATTGATACTAGGGTAATGAAGTATAAAGCAAACTAATGAACAAGAGAGAGAAGCGAAAGAGAGTGTTATATTGCTTTGATATGCGAGAATAAAAGTGTCTTACAAATGATTAGAACCCCCCCCCCTTTATATAGTAGAGGAATTCTACTTATGGTACAATTCTAATGACAAAAGAAAATCTCATGATTAGCTAAATAACCGTTCTTGATTGGATCCGTTCTGAGATATCTGCCATGATCTTCGACCAGTCACGTATATCTCGCATTTCTGTTATTATGCTATCTTCCGTCTTGCTCGATGTCTATCTCACTTGGTCTCGATTACTATTGGTATCGATCTCAACATATACCTAGAATCCTGAACTCGGTACCTTATCCTCGTGCCTCGGTCTGATCTATTACGGGACCGGTCTTCGATCCATCTCACTGGTCTCTGTTAATCAGTAAAATTGGGTGGGCTCGATTTTAACCGTATACAAAATGTTTTGAATTGATACCTATATTACATACCCATAAATGGTGCATTTCATCAATCAACACTAAATCATGCCAATCAAATGTAACCTCACGTTAAATGTAAAGTAAGATTTTATTACTAATTGATCTAATGTTTTTCTCATGTTAATAAAACATGTATAGAAAAGAATCAATAAATTTAGAGTAATAGCTACTAATTTCAAAATCTATATCTATATATATATTATATTAAAAGTTGGGTAGTTTGCAATGAGATTAAGTCAAGTGGCAAGCTAAATGAAGCCACTTGGCAATTTTAAGACAACAATAATTTGAAATTATAAATAGAAACATAATTAGTTAAAGTAGTAGTTGAATGAGAATTATTTTTTAAGGTAAGAAAAAAATTAAATAATCATTCAAATATTTTAATAACAAGAATAATAAAGTCATATTAATATTGACAAATCGGGCAAACGAATATTTTATACTTAAATAAATATGTCTTATAGAATTAAAAAATTTAAATTAGTATGAACTCATCTAGATCACTCGGATAAATGGCAAATGAATTACTGTGTGAAAGTCGCACAGTAATTTAAATATATATCAAATCATGCGCTTAAATTTAAATTTATATTACAAAGAGGATACCCAAGTCTAAATTAAAGTGGCGTACTTGAAAAAAAAAGTCACTTGTACTTTTAGGATAAAATCTAAAAATATTTATATAAAATCTAATAAGAAATAAGGCAAATTAGATTTAATAAAATTTAATTTAAAGATATAAATCAATTAAGATTGAATCCTATTTTCATGGATAGATTCAAAAAAATTTCAAAAATAAGAATTTTTATTTTAGTAATTATTTACTAACCACGTGATCTGTTTTCTTCCATTTTGTAATTTACTTATTTTTTAATATATATAAAAAAATAATAGGGGAACCACAGTTATAAAAATTTGAAATAAGATTTTTTATATTAAAAAATGTGATAAGAAAATCTCATGTGAAATATGACCAATAGAGTAAAAGTTACTATTGAAATAACTTTTATATTTATTGTCGCGCTCCTTTTTCTTGCGAAATCGGGTTTCGACATTGACAACTCTTTTAAAGAAGAGAGGTTAAAAGAGAGAGTCGCCACCTAATGGGTTTGAGGTGCGTTAGGTAACCTATTTGCAAATAACTCTGGTTTAACCAGTCTACGTCACTAAAGATCGGGTAAGGGCTCAGATTACCTTGAGGAGAAGGTGTTAGGCACTCCTCGAGATCCACAACTGTGGGTCCCGGCGGAACTCGAATTATATGAATTAGTTCAAATAAAGAGGAAAGATAAAACTGGGCAAATAAATAAAATAATTGATTTTAAGGCAAGGTGGGGGGTCCTAAGTTTTTTAGCCTAAAGGATCACCTCGTGCAACATAAATAATACTTCATAACTCCCTCGAGGTGGGGTGTTACTCGTATTATTCAGTGGGCACAAACTATCATCTCCTGCTACCCGATTACTATCTTTAAGTTGTTTACCTAAAGCGCATTAATTGATTCTAAATCGTACCTTATGCTTGAACGACCCATCCCATACCTATAGTCCAGGAGGCGTTTGGACCTCTATCTTGGGTGGTTCTACACTTAACTTAGGTTGCTCAAAAATGATAAAACTAGGCGACATACAAAACAAGTTGGACTTTCATGTAAAAGCAAATAAGGGCTAAAGTTAGCCTACGCACTTAGACAACAATGCACACAAACAAATTGGCGTTTGACAGTTGCACATTTTAGACAAGTTAAAGTCATTAAATCCTATAGACAAGATCTCTATATGATTTTAAATTTTAATATGCAGACAGTTTCATACACGAGGTACCATTTTTTAAATACGGATTTCTAAGTGACTAAACAGTTGCCTACTCATTATAGATTATAGAGGTTAAACCTATAGACATGATATCTAGATGATTTATGTAGTAATTGGCGATAGTAACCACATGAGAATATTCAGAATTGCTTAGTTGGATCCTATAGGCATGCTTTCTAATATTGGCGATGACACAGTGTTGAGAGTTCAACATTAGCACTTAAAGGAAGCGAGCAGGATAATCAATGGCTAAGACTGATTTCAGACCTTATAGGCATGATTCTATAATCGATAATTAAGACTGATTTTAGACCATATAGACATGTTTATTAAGTGAACAGCAGCATATTAACCAATTAATCCTATATGCATGATTTCTAAATTGCGTATCAGGTAGCATGTAAATTAACAGAATTCTATAGCATCAAATGAATATATTGCAATGCACATTGAAGCATTGGTCATTTAATTTCCTATTGGAATGATTTCTAGCATGTGAAAGCAAAAATATGTTAAGCAAATTAATACCTATAGGTAGGTTATCACACATCATAGCAGCAACGTAAACGCCTATAGGTAGGATTTCTACTCATTTTTTATGCAAGTATAAAAATAAATCTCTTTTCCTAATTTTACTAACACTCCAATTGTCATTACAACATTATTACAAGCCCAATGAATGAAGTAAATTGCATAATTACAAAATAGTTTTAGTGAGCCTAAGGCAGGCCCAAAAATATACTTGGTCGGGCCAGGCCTTCAGCCTTAAGTCTACGTAGTTTACAGCAACCCAGAAATCATATCTTCATTTACATAAAGCATCCAGAAACCAGTTGATTCAACCAGTAGGTAAAAAGGCAGAGTTGAGAAATTAGGACGGAACCAGGACCCTAGTGTGTCAGAGTTCCCAAGGTCTTCAAGAATCCAGGACAGTGCTCACACTAGGGAGGTTAATAGAGGACATTCAAGGAATGACTAAGGACCAAATCCTAGTGCGTCAGAGTTCACAAGGGTCTCAATTGGATCCCGAACAGTGCTCACACTAGGGAGGTCAACTGATAGAACCTAAATTGCCTTGGCTTTCAGCCGGTTAAGAATGAGAACTCAAAAGAGCCCATGTAACAAGTGAAAGAGAGTGGACCAAGATTGAGAGACATGAATTGAGGGATACACTTATAACTTAAACAGACATGACCAAATTGAGCATATAGAGCAGATAATCGAACAAGTCACGGGATTTAAAAACAAGCTTAGTAAAGACTTAGAAACAGGTTCAACACTTAGCACATAGGCAGTCACATATTGACAGAGTTAGGAAAATAACCAGTTTGTATGATTGACAAAGATCATCATGCACAGATACATAATACCAAATAAGTGAAAACCTAAAGGTCCATATTATTCTAAGTATATATCCTAATGTCATAAGACAGCCATGATAACTTCACATCAGGCAGCAGAATAGCATTTTGACATGGTAGGGAAGCACAAATTATGACAACTACTGGTGAATCAAGTGAGCCAAAACATGCTGAGGGGTATATTAACTGGGAACTAGTCATGGTTGATAGAAAAGGATCTTGACAGAGAACTAAAACATACTATATATGCAAGATTGTCATTATAGAGATTCAGAACAGAAAGAGAAGATAAACTCATATCATACAGTAAGTGTAAGCATTCAGGTTTGACCTAATAGACCAAATAACTAAAGGAAGTCCAAATTATGCAGATGGAGCATGTTTAAATAACCGAATGGACAACCTTAAGCAGAATTAAACAGCAAAGAGATGCTAGCAAATGCAAAGGTCACACACAACAATAGTTCATAACACAATTGCTAATTAGACTTGAGAAAAATCTAATTTACTCGAATCAAGTTTAGACATGCTTTGAGTTATCAACATCATGAAGTTAAATGTTAAAGAAACCTAAAAATTGGAGCAAAATAAACAGGATCGCACACAAAACAATCCAGAAAACCCATTAAACTAACGAACTCCAGAAGTGAAAACACATGCAAATTGCAGATACATAGGAACAAAATTACAAAGGTTTAGTAACTCATCACTTCAGCAAAAATACAAGAAAGAATAAAAGTCCACAGTGTTCTAAACATCAACAAGAAGCAAGAACCCAGAATTTAGTGCCCTTGGCTTTCAGCCGGCCAAGAACTAGAGTATAGAACAGGATAATAAAGAAATAACATAGTAAAGCTTTAAATTTTTAGTGAGAGTCTAGAGATTCCAAGTCTTTTATTAAAGGGGAGTGGAGGAAGGGTTTATATAGTAGAAAATATCGAGCACCAAACAAGGAAACCCTGTAATTTAAACAACTAACAAAGTAAATAATCATTCAAATTGATCTGTAAATCAATTTTAAGAAAAGATCCGGAAACCCTAACTTTTAAGGCAAGTGAAAAATTGGCAGAATCTAAACAAAAATCAAACTCACACATAATAGGACGAATATAACAAGATAACACTTCAAAATCAAAGACTTGAACCAATTTTGGTTCAATTTGGAGAAATCAGTAAACCCTAGTTTTAGGGTAAGTAAGAATCAACGAAATATAAACAAAATCGGGCTCACGCGGTGTAGAATAAATGTGTGTAGACGGAATATTTTCCATATTCAAGATATGGGAGTAAATCGGACAGAATCAGTGGTAGTACTTGCCATGTTTAGGCAAGTACTAGGTAATATCATGGAGAATCAACCAATAGGGGAAACATACTAATATGGTAAGGAGATGAAAGGGAAATCCCATTAGAAGAGGGATTAGGGCAAGGGTTTTGAGAGGCGTCGACTAGGGTTTCTCAGAGAAGAAGAGGGAGTAGAGAAGATTTAGGGGCGGCGAGTTAAGGGAATATGGTAGGGTTTGGGCGGCTTTGAGTAGTTAAAGAGAGGGGGTGAACGGGGTCGTTGATCTTAAGAGATCAACGGCTGGTCGTATAAAGTGAGTGCCGACCAGGTTTTGTAAAGGGTGTTTGGTTTGGGATTGAGATCTATTAGGCTAGAGTATTAGGTTTGGGCCAGCAATTGGTCCGAAAATGGGTGGATTTTTATAACAGTTTTTAAATACCCAATAATTAATAAATAAATAAATATCATTTTTGCACTAAAATGATTAAAAATAATTACTTTACATTATACAAAATATAAAAAGTCATTTTCTGCATAAATAATATAATTATACATGCATATGGACTATTATTGCAAAAAATTGCAATTAGCCCTAAAATGCAAAGGTAATTATAAAAAATGTACTAAAAATATTTAAAACATAATGTTGGTATAAATAATAATTTTAGATGATTAAATCATCATAAAAAATAATTTGGAGGATAATTATTGGATATTTATATAATGAAATGCAGAAATAAATCGATTTAAAGTCTATAAAAATTATGGAAAATTATGAAAAATACTTGTGTATGCTTATAAATCAAATTATGATTGCATATGCACTATTTTAAATATATATATATATATATATTTAAAATATGAGGGAAAATTGGGTAGCAACAACTATCTCTCTTTATCCGAGAACGATGAAAGAGTTGTCGGGTAAAGAAATGATGACCGATTTTGACCGAATTGGGTGATTTGGAAAATATAGGCCAAACTCCGATTTCTGAGTTGCCTACATATCCCTGGTTTTATGAGAATCAGGTCGTGTGTAATTCTGGATCCAACGGTGGAATAAGTTGACGGAGTTGTTATAGGAACTGACAAGCTTTTCTGGATAGGATGGGATAGCAATTGTGAACGGATATACCTTGGAATGGTTATGGATATTTGAATAGTTATCAGATAGGAGTTGGTTATGGACGGTGGTTGGTAACATTTGAAATGACTGCAGGATGTGAACGGAAACTGGAGCGAAGATTGCTCCTGTTAGGAGAACGGTTACTTCCTGGATTACCTGCAAAACTTAAAACATGATGCATGAAAATATATATTCAGTATTGAGAGAATTTAAACATGATGAAAATTCCCTTTGGACCATGGAGATCGTCTTTGGACGATGAGGATGATGTCTTTAGACCATGACGCCCCGGGCTATGAATCGTGAGATAAGGAATTCACAGGCCATGAAATGATGTTCTCGGGCCATGAGGATGGTGCCTCTAAACCATGACGCCTTTGAATAATGATGTGCAATATTGAGATATCCTCAGGCCATGGCATGGTGTCTTCCGGCTATGAGGATGATGCCTTCAGACTATGACGCCTTCGGACAAAATGATGATATTTCAGCCCATGAGATGCAAAGACAAGATGCTTGGTTATGCGAAGCAAAACAAAGCAGAGATTAGTCTTGTGTGAGATCGGGGGCGGAGCTTAGCCCCTAGGTAGAGAATAGTGCAAGGTTTCAAGTAGCATAGCATTTGGGGTTATGCAAGAAAAGACGATGATTAGTCTCATGCAGGGGAAGGAAATGCTTAACCTCAGGCAAGAATGGAGACAGTGCTTAGTTTCCTGCAAGGGAAGGCAGTGCTTAGCCTTATGCAATTGAGAAGGCAAGGCTTAGCCTCTTTCAAGATGGAGACAATGCTTAGTCTCATGCAGGAGAAGGCGGTTCTTAGCCTTATGCAATTGAGGAGGCAGGGCTTAGCCTCATGCAAGATGGAGACAATGTATAGTCTTATGCATGGGAAAGGCGGCGCTTAGCCTTATGCAATTAAGGAGGCAGGGCTTAGCCTCATGCAAAATGGAGGCAATGCTTAGTCTCATGCAAGGGAAAGGCAGCGCTTAACCTTATGCAATTAATGAGGCAGGGCTTAGCCTCATGCAAAATGGAGACAGTGCTTAATCTCATGCAAGGGAAAGGCAGCGCTTAGCCTTATACAATTAAGGAGGCAGGGCTTAGCCTCATGCAAAATGGAGACAATTCTTAGTCTCATGCAAGGGAAATGAAATTAAGGAGGCAGGGCTTAGCCTCATACGAAATGGAGACAATTCTTAGTCTCATGCAGGGAAAGGCAATGTTTATCCTTATGCAATTAAGGAGGCAGGGCTTAGCCTTATACAAAATGGAGACAATGCTTAGTATTATGCAGGGGAAAGGCAGTGCTTAACCTTATGCAATTAAGGAGGTAGGGCTTAGCCTCATGCAAAATGGAGACAATGCTTAGTCTCATACAAGGGAAAGGCATCGCTTAACCTTATGTAATTAAGGAAGCAGGGCTTAGCCTCATGCAAAATGGAGACAGTGCTTAGTCTCATGCAAGGGAAAGGCAGCGCTTAGCTTTATACAATTAAGTAGGCAGGGCTTAGCCTCATGCAAAATGGAGACAATGCTTAGTCTCATTCAAGGGAAAGACAGTGCTTAGCCTTATGCAATTAAGGAGGCAGGGCTTAGCCTCATGCAAAATGGAGACAATGCTTAGTCTCATTCAAGGGAAAGACAGTGCTTAGCCTTATGCAATTAAGGAGGCAGGGCTTAGCCTCATGCAAAATGGAGACAATGCTTTGTCTCATGCAAGGGAAGGTAATGCTTATCCTTGTTCAATTAAGGAGGCAGGCTTAGCCTCATACAAAATGGAGACAATGCTTAGTATCATGCAAGGGAAAGGCAGTGCTTAGCATTATGCAATTAAGGAGGCAAGGCTTAGCCTCATGCAAAATGGAGACAATGCTTAGTCTCATGCAGGGGAAGGCAGGGCTTAGCCTTATGCAATTGAGGAGGCAGGGCTTAGCCTCATGCAAAATGGAGACAATTCTTAGTCTCGTGAAATGAATAGATAATAAGTAGTAGCAGAGTATTTCTTAGCTGGAAATATGTTTGCGCTTGGCAGCTTTGTTGTTATGAAGATAGTGATTCTGAGGTGTGCACGTATTTGCGAATATTCCTTGTTCCTACATCCAAAGGAAAATCATGACTTTTACGGGGAAGGTTGGTTCGTGCCTTCGCCTGCTTTGCCTTGCTCCGTATCAAAATCCTGCTTGAGTCACCATATGTAGCATCTGGCTATTTCGTGAGATAAAGTTTTCGAAAAATACGTGTGCATATGATGAATGTAGTTATTTAGAAAATATGTAATATCAAGTAAGTTAGATGAACCAATGACTGTGACACTTTAGAGACATTACGACTTCCTTGTATTAGAATTTTGAGGGTCCTCCTCAAAATTCTACCCCAGTTTACTTAGGCGATTCTCCAATTGTTCTGCATATGATGAAGTTGGTTGGACTTGCTCCGGATTTTTGAGGGTCCTTCTCAAAATTCTTCCCCAGTTCTGATTGTGTGGGAAATGAAAATTTTATTGAATTGTGACTGAACCCATAGGGCTGCCTACATATCCCCTTTTAAACGGGAATCAGGTCAAGCGTAGTTCAATTACATCAGATGAAGAAATACAATCATTCTAAACATAATATCTTTTGACTGCGTTTGAGTTGATAGGCTTTGTCCGAATCTCTCCGTCCATTTCTGTAACCATGAGAACTCTTCCTGTTAGTACTATGTGAACCATGTAGAGCCCTTTCCAATTGGGTGAAAAGTTCTCTTTGGCTTCATCCTGATGTGGAAAGATCCGTTTCAGCACTAGTTTCCCCAGTGCGAACTATCTAGGTTTGACCATTTTGTTGAAAGCTCTGGATTGGATGATGTTGGTGTTGTGGAGGAGTTGGTACTGGTGGAGGATTAGGATTCTGGGGAGGCATGGCATATTGATAGGGTGCGGGAGGATTTTGTGGGTGCTGATTTTGTGTGTTTTGAGGAGGTGTTGGGTTTTCGACATTTTGTTGGTTGATGTCCGGGACATTCAAGGTGAGGGAAAGGTTTGCCAAGTTATGGACCTGCTCAATTTCCCCTTGTAACTCAGTATCTTTTGCTCTAACCGCAAAACCAAGTCGTTCTGTGCTGGAGTACTTCGACCATCCGAAGTTTCGACATTCTCTGCATGTGTTGCGTTGTCTTTCCTGATACCACTCATATCGTCCATCTTAGATTTTCCTTTGTTCTTAGGATCATTTGGAGGAGGAGGAGGTGGAGAACCTCTAGATCTGGTATGATATGCCAATGATGCCAGTATGCACGAACCAACCTTAGGGGATAGGAATAAATGAAGAAAGAAGAAAAGCAAAAGGTAAACAAGTTAGTAGGGAATATTAGAAGGATATTTGCAGTATCTAAACACGTATTGCGGAATTATAAGTTCGCGTCCTAATTTAGGGGACCTCATTGTGCCTAAGGTAGGCCTAACGACGTATAGATTTGGAGAAAACTCAATGCTGATAACTGCATCATTTTATTAATATGATAAATGGACTGAATTCCTACTAAAACGACAATAACTATAAAGAGTCACTAGTGGCATTTTCCTTATTACAATCGAATTCTAAAACGAATCTGAAATAACTAAATATCAATCCTAATCTACTCGGTCCTAGATGGACCTTCTCCAAGCTTGTCCTTCTTGGACCCATCAATCAGATTCACCAGGTCGCGTACGTCCAACAACATATATGCTCTTGCTAGACACCCTCCTTCATTGCCTTCTGCGTTCTGACAATCCGAGACCCTTTTCCTTATTTCCCTCAAGTTCCATCAAATCCTGCTCTAGATACTCCAAACTTTCTATT
>ML404587.1:33523-48858 GCA_005239525.1 Nicotiana knightiana | reverse complement strand
CCATTCGTTGATTGCTTCCATGTCCACTTTATGTTGTTCCAAATGCCTGGCCTCAGATTCGAAAACTCTTTTGCGCAACCTCCTGTATTTGACTTGTGCCTCAGCAGCATCGTCTATGACTCTATTTCTCAAATCAACCCCTAGCTTGACCTCTCCCTCTATGTCATCGACCAACCATGATGGGTAGAAGTACACGTGGTCGGCATGATACCGATCTGGCTCGGTAGTATCTTTCTCCACAAAAATCTTTTAATGCCACATGTGATGTGCCTCGAACTTGAATGGAATGGCATTCCCTTGGAAGTATGCTTTGTAATGAACCATTTTGGAAACTCGTGGTATGACCTGTTTCCTCCCAATTTGCCTCATGACTCTGATTGGACCATAAGGATAGATACCCCTTAATCCGATCAGCACTAGATGAGGAACATCTCTCAACTTGATGATGAATTCACTACTAGGGAACCACTCAAACATCCAATGTACTTTGTCATCAGTCAAATTGATAAATAAATGTACCCAACTCACAGCGTTTCCTAGTTGTGTGAACCTGTCTGGGATAAAAGTCATTCTCTTCGGATGGTGATAAGCTATATGGTCATTCCATGGTCGCCTCGGGAACTCTTGATGATATTCTCCTCTTTGAAGGTGTTCCAACAACCATATTTGCAGCAACATATTGCAACTCCCAAAATGCCTATATCCTTTGTTGCAACGGTCTAAGGCTCGGTACATCTTAGTCATGATCATTGCGACAATAGTGTAAGTTTGCCCCTCGATTCCTTCCATTAGGGTCTTAGTAACCATAGCCAGGCGAGTGTGGATCCTTTCTCCTTATATCGGGAATATCAGCATCCCCAGAAAATAGACAATGAATACAAAGACCCGACGGTGAGTCCAACCCAAAGAAGTGATGGAAAATTCATCATGATAAAGGCGATCGGACTTGCTGTGCGCATAACGCTCGTAAAGGAAATTAAATGGTATGTAAGCTTTCTTCAGACAGACTAACTCATCATTTTTCCTGAAGCCCATCATCTTTAGAAAGCTTCGAGAAGTATGATTTTTCGGTACTAACAAACCAGGGCTATCCCATGGGAGCCCAGCAAAGCCTCCTATTTCCTCTAGAAGGGGAGTCATTTCTATATCACCAAAATGGAAAACGGGCCTCTTCTCATC
Organism: Nicotiana knightiana; assembly: GCA_005239525.1. Taxonomy (NCBI): domain Eukaryota; kingdom Viridiplantae; phylum Streptophyta; class Magnoliopsida; order Solanales; family Solanaceae; genus Nicotiana; species Nicotiana knightiana. Next base: position 47,679 of record ML404587.1, on the reverse strand, counting down.
CCAGAACATAGTAGCAGCCTCAATCAGTACATTGTTTGGCTGAATATCTAACAAGGAAGCTAAATTTCCGAGGACTCTTTTCACATGGTTTTTGTCATTTGGCGAGAGATTTTCCCACCAATATAGAAACAAAGGTGGGATACTTCGAACCATGCCGAATCTGGGGACTTCATGCCTCATTTCTGCAAAATAAATAAAGTTAGCCATTTCCCCCTCCGGATTCGACTATTTACACAATAATGATTAGCATATCGACATGTTTTCTCCAAATAATGCACATATCATGATTGTACCCATTGGGATTATGGAAATCCCAGCGGGCTTTGGAAAAGGCTTGCCTTAGAGAGTTATTACACAGACAACGTTCTAACCCATACTAGGTTTAGACATGATGCATGCACAGTTAATATTAGAGTGAGGGTTTATAGAAGAGTCTAGATCGGTACCCTCAAGTGGAAATTGAGAGGGAAAGGTACAGAACCATCGATTGCATCTCTGATCGACTAGTTTTACCGCAAATAAGCCTTTCCAAATTTAAAAGGGTGATTTGGGAAAAGCGCAGACACTCATCAAGCGCCGCTATGATATTCATTACGCACGAGTGGAATATGATGTGGAGCATGCTTTATGAAAATATAAAACAACGTGTTGTCAAGTATTTTTCATGACGAAGACAAGAAATGTAGTATTAAATGGAACATAAAAACATAAAAAGAAAGAAAAACAAGGAAGAAATTAGTTCGTGCTATGTGAAAAAATTATAATAAAGCAAACGAAGGGTAGGAAGAGACATGATGTAGAAAATTTAAAAATGATTTGGAGCAAGTGAACATGATTAGAAAATAAAGGAAAACGCACATTGTAACCAAATTAAGTAAAGATTTGCATATTAATACAAACTCAAATAAAGGGTAAAATAGGAAAAGGGTATACAAGTAGCAATAAAAGGGCAACGGGAGCGGGATATTCATATAACAGCAGAACAATAAAGACACGCTTATCAGAGAAGACTAATTCATATAGACCAAGTTTGCCATGGTAAGAGACTAAAAATATCCCCAGCAGAATCGTCATGTTGTCGCACCCCTTTTTCTCGCGAAATCAGGTTTCGACATTGAAAACTCTTTTAAGGAAAAGGGGTTAAAAGATAGAGTCTCCACCTAACGGGTTTGAGGTGCATTAGGGCACCTATTTGCAAATAACTCTGGTTTAACCAGTCTGCATCACCAAAGATCGGGTGAGGGCTCAGATTACCTCAAGGAGAAGGTGTTAGGCACTCCTCGAGGCCCACAAATCGTGGGTCCCGGTCGAACTCGAATTATATGAATTAGTCCAAATAAGGAGGAAAAATAAAACTGGGCAAATAAATAAAATAATTGATTTTAAGGCAAGGTGGGGAGTCCTAAGTTTTTTAGCCTAAAGGATCACCCCCTGCAACATAAATAATACTTCGTAACTCCCTCGAGGTGGGGTGTTACTCGTATTATTCAGCGGGCACAGACTATTATCTCCTGCTACTCGATTATTATCTTTAAGTTGTTTACCTAAAGAGCACTAATTGATTCTAAATCGTACCTTATGCATGCACTACTCGTCCCATACCTATAGTCCAGGAGGCGTTTGGACCTCTATCTTGGGTGGTCCTAGACTTAACTTAGGTTGATCAAAAATGATAAAACTAGGCGACATACAAAACAAGTTGGACTTTCATGTAAAAGCAAATAAGGGCTCAAGTTAGCCTCTGCACTTAGACAACAAATGCACGCAAACAAATTGGTGTTTGAGAGTTGTAGATTTTAGACAAGTTAAAGTCATTAAATCCTATAGACATGATCTCTATGTGATTCTGGATTTTAATATGTCGACAGTTTCATACGCGAGGTACCATTATTTAAATACGATAAGTGACTATGCAGTTTCCTACTAATTATAGATTATAGAGGTTAAACCTATAAGCATGATATCTAGATGATTTATGCAGTAATTGCGATGGTAACCACAGGAGAATATTCAGAATTGCTTAGTTGGATCCTATAGGCATGCTTTCTAATAGTGGCAATGACACAGTGTTGAGAGTTCAACATTAGCACTTAAAGGAAGCGAGCAGGACAATCAATGGTTAAGACTGATTTCAGACCCTAGTAGGCATGATTCCTATAATCGATAATTAAGACAGATTTTAGATCTTATAGGCATGTTTATTAGGTGAACAACATCATATTAACCAATTAACCCTATAGGCATGATTTCTAAATTGCAGATCAGGTAGCATGTAAATTAACAGAATTCTATAGCATCTAATGAATATATTGTAATGCACATTGAGGCATTGGTCATTTAATTTCCTATAGGCATGGTTTCTAGCATGTGGAAGCAAAAATATGTTAAATAAATTAATACCTATAGGCAGGTTATCACACATCATAGAAACAAAGTAAACGTCTATAGGCAAGATTTCTACCCATTATTTATGCAAGTATAAAAATAAATCTCTTTTCCCAATTTTACTAACACTCCAATTGTGATTACCACATTATTACAAGCCCAATGAATGAAGTAAATTGCAGAATTACAGAATAGCTTTAGTGAGCCTAAGGCAGGCCCAAAAATATACCCGGTCGGGCCAGGCCTTCAGCCTTAAGTCCACATAGTTTACAATAGCCCAGAAATCATACCTTCATTTACATAAAGCATCCAAAAACCAGTTGATTCAACCAATAGTAAAAAGGCAGATTTGAGCAATTAAGAAGGAACAAGGACCTTAGTGTGTCAGAGTTCCCACGGTCTTCAAGAACCCAGGGTAGTGCTCACACTAGGGAGGTTAATAGAGGACATTCAAGGAATGACTAAGGACCAAATCCTAGTGCGTCAGAGTTTACAAGGGTCTCAATTGGATCCCAAACAGTGCTCACACTAGGGAGGTCAAATGATAAAACCTAAGTAGCCTTGGCTTTCAGCCAGCTAAGAATGAGAACTCAAAAGAGCCCAGGTAACAAGTGAAAGAGAGTGGACCAAGATTGAGAGACATGAATTGAGGGATGCACTTATAATTTAAACAGACATGACCAAATTGAGAATATAGAGCAGATAATGGAACAAGTCACAGGATTTAAAAACAAGCTTAGTAAAGACTTAGAAACAGGTTCAACACTTAGCACATAGTCAGTCACATATTGACAGAGTTAGTAAAATAACCAGTTTGTAGGATTGACAAAGATCATCATGCACATATACGTAATACCAAAAAAGTGAAAACCTAAAGGTCCAAATTATGCTAAGTATATATCCCAATGTCATAAGATAGCCATGTTAACTTCACATCAGGCAGCAGAACAATATTTAGACATGGTAGGGAAGCACAAATTATGACAATTACTGGTGAATCAAGTGAGACAAAACATGTTGAGGGGTATATTAACTGGGAACTAGTTATGATTGATAGAATAGGATCTTGACACACAATTAAAACATACTACATATGCAAGATTGCCATTGTAGAGATTTAGAACAGAAAGGGAAGATAAACTAATGCCATACAGTAAGTGTAAGCATTTAGGTTTGACCTAATAGACCAAATAACTAAAGGAAGTCCAAATTATGAAGATGGGGCATGTTCAAATAACCGAATGGACAACCTTTAACAGAATTAAACACCAAAAATATGCTAACAATTGCAAATGTTATACACAACAGTAGTTCATAACGCATTGGCTAATTAGACTTGAGAAAAATCTAATTTACTCGAATCAAGTTTAGACATGCTTTGAGCTATCAACATCATGAAGTTAAATGTTAAGGAAACCTAAAAATTGGAGTAAAATAAACAGAATCACACACAAAACAACCAAGAAAACTCATTAAACTAACAAACTCCAGAAGTGAAGACACATGCAAACTGCAGATACATAGGAACAAAATTACAAAGGTTTAGTAACACCCCAGTTAAGCAAAAATACAAGAAAGAATAAAAGTCCACAATGTTATGAACATCAACGAGAAGCAAGAAACCCAGAATTTAGTGGCCTTAGCTTTCAGCCGGCCAAGAACCAAAGTATAGAAAGGGATAATGAAGAAATAACAGAGTAAAACTTTAAATTTTTAATGAGATTCTAGCAATTCAAAGTCTTTTTTTAAAGGGGGGGGGGGTGGCGGAAGGATTTATATAGTAGCAAAAATCGAGCTCCAAACAAGGAAACTCAGTAATTTAAGCAACTAACAAAGTAAATAATCATGCAAATTGATCTGTAAATCAATTTTAAGAAAAGATCTGGAAACCCTAACTTTTAAGGCAAGTGAAAAATCGGTAGAATCTAAACAAAAAATCAAACTCACACATATTAGGACGAATATAGACAAGATAACACTTCAAAATCAAAGACTTGAACCAATTTTGGTTCGATTTGGAGAAATCAGTAAACCTTAGTTTTAGGGTAAGTAAAAATCAACAAAATATAAACAAAATCGGACTCACATGATGTATTATAAACGTGTGTAGACAGAATATCGTCCATATTCAAGAGATGGGAGTAAATCAGACATAATCAATGGTAGTATTTGCCATATTTAGGCAAGTACTAGGTAATATAATGGAGAATCAACCAATAGCGAAAATATACCAATATGGTAAGGAGACGAGAGGAAAATCCCATTAGAAGAGGGATTAGGGCAAGGGTTTTGAGAGGCGACGGGTAGGGTTTCTCAGAAAAGAAGATGGAGTAGAGAGGATTTAGGGACGGCAGGCTAAGGGAATATGGTAGGGTTTGCGCGGGTTTGAGCAGTTAAAGAGAGGGGGTGAACGGGGTCGTTGATCTTGAGAGATCAACGGTTGAGATTTAAAAAATGAATGGGGCGGGTCGTATAAAGTGGGTACCGGGCAGGTTTTGTAAAGGGGTGTTTGGTTTGGGATTGAGATCTATTGGATTAGGGTGTTAGGCTTGGGCCAGCAATTGGTGCCAAAATGGGTGGGTTTTTAGGTTAGTTTTTAAATACCCGATATTTAATAAATAATTTATAAAAGTAATTATTAAATAACAAAAATATCATTTTTTCATTAAAATGATTAAAAATAATTAATTAACATTATAAAAAATATAAAAAGTCATTTTCTGCATAAATAATGTAATTATACATGCATATGGGCTATTATTGCAAAAATATGCAATTAGCCCTAAAATGCAAAGGTAATTATAAAAAATGACTAAAAATATTTAAAACATCATGTTGGTATAAATTATAAGTTTAGATGATTAAATCATCATAAAAAATAATTTGGAGGATAATTACTGGATATTTATATAATGAAATGCAGAAATAAATCGATTTAAAGTTTTTAAAAATTATGGAAAATTATGAAAGATACTCGTGTCTGCTTATAAATCAAATGATGATGCATATGAACTATTTTGAAAGTCTATATATATATATATATATATATATATATATATGAGAAGAAAATTAGGTATCAACATTTATTTGTACAGTATTATAGTGAGTATGGTAAAAATAGAGATTAAATTTAAACAAGGTGATGAAAGCCACATGACAATAGAATAATATTAAGTATTGAATAATATAGATATCCAAACTAAAGGAACACATTGAGAAAAATAATCAAAAATTTCATCATACAAAAAAAAGAAGAATAAAACTTATTTAAATTTGAGATGAGAAATTTTGCTTAAGTATGATAAGAAATGGCATGCACGTGGATAAGGCCACACTATAAAGTCTAATAGCTAAAAGAAAAAAGAAAAAATATTAAATAATAAAAATAAATCAAAGACAATGTGAGGATATGTATACTAACAATTACTTTAACAAATAAAATAAAAGTAAGTTTACAAACTTAAAAATATTGTTGATAAATTTAAACAATTTAAGAATTTCAATCAATAGTTTATTATATATCTACCTATATTATATGAAAAATGGTAATAGATAAAAATATTAAATACAATGCAAATTTACTAAATCACATGAAAACATGATAATTTTACAAAGTATATAACATTATAGCAAACGTAAGAAAAACAATTGAAATTCATCAAAATCTATATTATATTAAAAGAAAAAAACTTTGAAATTGAGATTAGAAAATTCTTAAAAATATGAAGAGAACGCTCAAAAAATATGGATATGATCACAAAATTGAAGTCTTTCTACACAAAGAAAACTAAAAATTTGATCCCAAATTAGAAATTTAAATATACTAAATAAATATCTCATGTAGGTAATTTTACTAATGAAAATTAAAATCAAAATTTATCTCGTGAAACCTAAAGAGAATTTTTTTAATTGCATGTAATACAAAAAATAATTATACGAAAATTAAATAGATTTGGAATATTATAAAAGAACTTGCGCATTAATTTCTAGACTAATTCAAAGTTATATTTTAAAAGAAAATGTAATGACCCAGCCAGTCGTTTCGAGAGTTGTAGCCATGTTCCCCCATTTTTTGCTCCTTTTATGTTTTACAACTGTTATATGACTTGCCAGGTTAGGTGGTTCTGGTCCGGAGTGATTTCAGAGTGAATTGAGACTCTTAGTCTCTAAATTGAAAGCTTAAGTTGGAAAAGTCGACCGGATGTCGACTTGTGTGTAAACGACCTCGGATTTGAATTTTGATGATTTCTTTAGCTCCGTTAGGTGATTTTGGACTTAGGAGCGCGTGTGGAATGTGATTTGGAGGTCTGTAGTAGAATTAGGCTTGAAAAGGAAAAAGTTAGAATTTTTGGAAGTTTGACCCGGAGTGGACTTTTTGATATCGTGGTCGGATTGGATTTTTGAAAGTTGAAGTAGGTTCGTGGTGCCATTTATGACTTGTGTGCAAAATTTGAGGTCAATTGGACGTGGTTTGATAGGTTTCAACGTCATTTGTGAAATTTGGAAATTTCAAAGTTCATTAGGCTTGAATCCGTGTGTAATTCATGTTTTTGATGTTGTTTGAGGTGATTTGAGGGTTTGACTAAGTTCATATCGTGATTTAGGGCTTTTTGGTATGTTTGGTTGAGGTCCCGGGGCCTCGGCTTGATTTCGGGTGATTAACAGACTTGATTTTGAGCTGGTGAAGCAGCTGAAGTGCTGCTTCTACTGGTGTAACCACACATGCGGAGTGGGCACCGCAGGTGCGAGCCCGCAGAAGCAGGGCAAGAGCCGCAGAAGCGACCAAGGGAGAGTTGAGCAAAGGACGTAAGTGCGAAGATTTTCCCGCACCTGCGATGGTCGCAGAAGCGGGCAGAAGGGCGCAAATGCGGGTTAGATCTACAGGTGTGATGTAGTTTCCGCACCTGCGATATGCGCATATGCGGTCCAGTGCTCGCAGAAGAGGAGTCAACCGGTTAAGTGGATTTCCACATAAGCGGTTCCGCATATGCGGATGTGTGGCCGCAGGTACGAAAGGCCTGGGCAGAATGTTTAAAAACAAGGGTTCGCGATTTTAGTCTCATATCAACATTTTGAACTCGGACTTAGGCGATTTTGGAGAGATTTTTGAGGGGATTATTGAGGTAAGCTTCTTGTACTCGTTTTTTATCAATAATTGTCACGAACCGAAATTCCCACCTTCGGGACCGTGATGGTGCCTAACATTTTGCTTGCTAGGCAAGCCAACGTTAGAGGGTTCTTACTGCCAACTTAATCAATTTCATTAACAAGAACAATTAAGTTAAACAGAAGTTAAAACTGATTTGCGGAATAACATAAAACCCCATTATATCTTATACATTTAGGACCTGGAGTCACAACTCACGAGCTACTATGATTACTACAAATAGAGTCTGAAAGAAAATACAATGCTCTAAAAGAAAGGAAACAGTAAAATAATGAAACTAGGAAGAGACTCCAGGGTCTGCCGATGCCAACAGATCTACCTTGGGTCTCCTGAGAAGCAAGTCCAGCTGCTAACCTCACGATCAGATAGGGCCGGTACCAAAATTTGCACAAGAAGTGCAGAATGTAGTATGAGTACAACCAACCCCATGTACTGGTAAGTGTCGAGCCTAACCTCGACGAAGTAGTGACGAGGCTATGACAAGGCACCCACATAATAACCTATGCAGACAATAGTGTATATACAAAATAACAACAAGCAACAACTAAACATGTACTATTTGGAGGGGGACATGCTGAAGGGGTACAATATATAAGAGATACAGTGAAAATGATAATCACAACAGTCACTAAGCGTTTAATCAGTGAAAACAAGTAAACACAATAAAGGAAATTGCACGGCATCACCCTTCGTGATTTTACTCTCAACCTCATAATGAAGCAATTGTACTGCACGGTATCACCCTTCGTGCTTTTACTTTCAACCTCACAATATGAATCAATAGTATGACACGACATCACCCTTCGTGCATTAACTCTCATAACATGGCACGACATCAGCCCTCGTGCATTAACACTCACAATATGATACGACATCACCCTTCGTGCATTAACACTCATAACATAGCACGACATCACACATCGTGCATTAACACTCTCCCTTACCGCATAACAATGAACAAGTAAAACCAGTGAGATAGAATCAACAAGAACAAGCCTTACTTCAACAATGGTTCCACGATACCAATATCAACTTAAGAATCAATACTCAGTTATCTCAAAAGCCCGTAAACACGATAAGAACGATCAATTTATCAAGTCACTAGTCTAAGCATGGATAACAAATCAAAGTAAGCAATAAACTACATGGAACAAGCCCACCTGCATGCTATAACCCGACAACAATGCATAAGTACTCGTCACCTCACCTATACGGTGTACCCAACACCAAAACAAGTAGCAAATAGACAAACAAATCTTATTCCCTTGTGTCAAAGTTAACCACGACACTTAGCTCGCTCCAAAAAGGTCCACTCAAAGCTCAATCATAGCTTTGCCTCTCAAACATGCCTCTGAACCAATAGAATCTAGTAATTATCCACCCAACAGTTCAAATTAAGCCTTAGGAACTACCCACAATTGCAAAGAATTCAATTTAGACCATTATTGGAAAAGTCAACCCCCGGGCCCGCTTGGTCCAATCCCGAAGTTCGGACCAAAATCCGATTACCCATTCATCCCCGAGTCTGGTTATGTAATTTGTTTTGGAATCGTACCTTAATTTGATGTCTAAATCCCAAATTTACAAAAATCCCTAATGCTACCCAAAACCCCCAATTTCCACCATGAAAACACAAGATTTTAGGTTGAAATCTTAGGAAATGTAGTGAAAGATTGAAAGAAACTAGTTTATAATTACTTACCAATGATTTGGGGAAGAAAAGTTCTTTGGAAAATCGCCTCTAGGGTTTCTTGCTTTGAAAACTTTGAAAAATGAGCAAAAATCTCGTTTAAGTCAAGTTTTGATCAGCTGCAGATGTCGCATTTGCAACCTGGGGTTCACAAATGCGAAGAATCAATCGCAATTGTGAAGACCATCACATCTCTGCATCATCTCATTTGCGATGAAAAGTTTGCAAATGCGAACACTGACTCTCCGCAAATGCGAACACTGACTCTCCGCAAATGCGACCATTTGATCGCATTTACAATCACTGACCTGTCCCCCTTCACAAATGTGAAAATCATGTGGACCAACTACTCTTCGCAAATGCGGTGAGTAGATCGTAAATGCGAACCCATCAGAGTTCGCAAATGCGATGCCTGATCTCGCAAATGTGAGATCAGAGGCGTGAACCATAACTAAAATACCAACAACATTTTCTAAGTCCAATTTCACTCCGTATCATATCCGAAACTCACCCGAGCCCTCATGGATCTACACCAACTATGCACATAAGTATAAAACATCATACAAACTTGCTCGCTTGATCAAATCGCCAAATAACTCCTAGAACTACGAATTGAACACTAAATCAAATGAAATTTTCAAGAAAACTTTGAAACTTCTATTTTCACAACCGGACGTCCGAATCATGACAAACCAACTCAGTTTCTCACCAAATTTGACAGACAAGTCATAAAAATAGTATTGGACCTATACCGAGTTCCAGAACTAAAATACGGACCCGATATCCAAAAATTCAAACCTTGGTCAAACATTTCAAATTCATTAAGCCTTTAATTTTTAAATTTCTACAAAGTGCAATAACTCGGGCTAGGGACTTCCGAATTTGATCCCGGGCATACGACCAAGTCCTAAATCACGATACAGACACACCAAGACCGTTAAAACACGAATCCGAGTATGTTTGTTCAAAACGTTACCGAAGTCAACTCAAATGGACTTCAAGGAAAAATTTCATATTTTTCTTAGTTTTTAACATAAAAGCGTTTCGGAAAGACGCCCGGACTGTGCACGTAAATCGAAAAAGGATAAAATGAGGTGTTTAAGGATTCGAAATACATAATTGAGTTCTAAAACATAAGATGGCCTATCGGGTCATCACAATATTCTTGTTTCCCTATTGTTTTTCCCACCTAGATTGTGTGATGTTGAAGTGAAATTTGGGGGTTTGAGACTACATATTTAGAGGATGAAATTTGGGGATTTGAGGGACCATTTGGTGTCAGATTAGTAAATTTGATATGGTTAGACTCGTGAGTGAATGAGCTTTCGGGTTTTGTGACTTTTGTCGGATTTCGAGACGTGGCCCGATGGGGGAGGGAGGGGGGTGGGGGTGAACCGATTTTGGATTTTTGGTTATAATTTAGTATTTTTCTTGTGAATTGATCCCTTTAGCCTATATTAATTATATTGTACTGCTTATGGCTAGATTCGGGGCATTTGGAGACCGATTTGAGAGGAAAAGGCATTTTGGAGTAGAGTGTTGCCTTGATTGAGGCAAGTAACACTTTTAAACTTGGTTTTGAGGGTTCGAAACCCCAATTTCTGTGATATGTAATTGATATTGAGATGACGCACATGCCTAGTGACGAGCGTGCGGGCGTGCATCGTGGGAATTATGACCTGGTTGATTCCATTGCACTGTGTAGTGGTTCTATTTGGTTAATATCCGTGTTTCCATCTTGTGATAAAGTAATTGAACTGTTGATCATATTAGATATCATGTTTAGGCTTTATGATGGTACTCTTGGGACCCATAATGGTCATTTCTTACTGTCATCTTATTGATTTCACTAATATTTCGTACTCAGTTATATTCATGCATTTCATATTATGTCTCAGTCTCTGTTGTTATTTGTTGATACGTATATCATTGTTTCCGGGATAATTTCATGACATTGTGAGCCCGTGAGTAAGACTGGAATGATTGATGACTGAGTGAGGCCGAGAGCCTGATTATGAGTGACAGTTATGAGACTGGGCTGCACGTCGCAATGGTTATATTGCTTTATGATAGCGCTTAGGCTGAAGGAGCCCCTCCGGAGTCTGTACACACCCCCAGTGAGCGGGTTGATATTATTGAGGGATGGATCTTTCCTATACATGGATCTTGTCTGAAACATTTGATACCTGGAGATGGATCTTCTCCACGGACCGGATTGGCCTTCCTTGGTATTGGTAACTGATGGTCAGTAATGTATATATTCTGGGATATATCTTCCCTGGGTCGTATGTGCCATATACAGTACCGAATGGTTGAGTATTTGAGAGCGTGAGCACATGAGACTGTCAACATGGTGCATCACATAAAGTATGTTGATGCGAGGCTAGAATTCATAGTTTAACATGTTATATGCCTTACATTTTATGTGCGTTAATGATAAAAATACACTTTTTATGTGCTTAATGGAGTTTATTTCATGTGTAGGTGAATTGGAGATGGAAACCAAGTTAAATGGATGCAAATACGTCGAAAATACGCTTGAGAGGCGAAGAGGGAACACCCTGGCCTTATCCAGGCGTTTGCCTCCTAAAGCCAGGCTGGCCCTGGCGTTAGGGGGGCGTTTGCCTCCTAAAGCCAGGCCTGGCCTGGCCTTATCCAGGCCTTAGAGCCAAAACGCCTGGTCTCCTGGTTCTGGTCAATTTCGAGTTTTGACGAGTTTAAGTGTTTCCCGGTTGAAATAGAAGTCTCCTACACGTTTAGGGTTTGTCCTAAACTTATAAATAGACCCCAAAAACACAACTTAGAGAGAGATTCGATGAGAGGAAGCCATTGAAGAGAAGGAAAACATCGATTTGTACAGATTTTCTTCATTACTTTGTAGTTTAATTATGCAAGTTATTTTAGATTTTATTCTTATGAACTTGTTTAGCTAACTTCTTTAATCTAGGGTTTTGGTAGAACCCGTTGGAGGATAAACTTATTGTGTTATTAATATAGTTCTGATTGGTTGATTAATCTCTATTTGTTCAACTACGTTCTTGTTGTAGTTAATTGAATGGCCATCAATTAGCTGTGCCTATTTATTATGTATCTACTTGAGAGAGAGTGCATATTTAGGTAGTTGTTTGAACAACATCACTCCCGGAGTATAGACGAAAGTCATAACCGAGGGTTTAGAGGTTGGATTAGAGATAACGATACCTCGGGTGCAATCTAAAGTGAACTGTAATGCAATCTAGCTAGCGTAACTTGAGAGAGTGCGTCTAGTAAATTATCATAATTACTTGAGAGAGATTTATGGTAGATAGAGTGTTCATGATTGATAGAGACAACTAATCAAGCTATATGAAGTATCCGAGAAGTAAGTTCACCAACGGGGGAAACCATAACCTTAGATCTTTATTACAATTGTTTACACCTTAGCGTAGTTAATCTTTAGTTTTAATCTTTAGTGTTAGTAATTTAAATAACATCAAGTGACAGTTGAGTATTCTAACAGCTTGCTTGATACGTAAATTCCCTGTGGGATCGACTCTGGGCATAATACCCCGGATTATATTTGCAACGCCCGCTTAGTCTTTTATTAGACATAGTTGAGCGTGATCAAATTTTGGCGCCGTTGCCGGGGAATTAACGGTATTATCAAGTGTAGCTGTAATTGTACATATTATTAGGTTTCAAGTTGAATTTTTTTTTTTAGTATTTGATTTTTATTTTCTTTATTTTAGTTTTATTTGTTAAAACATGGCATCATGGAATTATGAGAGTTTGGATGTTGGTAATTCTACTTTTGATCCTCATTATGCATATTATGGAGGAAACCACCCAGAGCAAAATTATCAAAATCTTCCCGAGAGCGAGTTATGTGCACCAACTCAATCTTATGTGTGGAATGAGTGTGATATGTGTGGTGGTCAAGATGGTCACTTTCAGGGTTGTGCTTATATTTCTTATCTTCCCCCAACCCCGTACTTTGATGATTCTTCTTTTTCTTGTGAAGTTAATAGAAACAAAGAACTCAGTGATGATGACCTGAAAAGGCTCGAGGATATGATGAAGTGCATTCTGGAACAACAGGAGGAGTTACAACTGCGGGTACAAAGGCAAGATGAAACTATTCGCAACTTGGAGGCTCAAACGAGTCAACTAGTTGAAGCTTTTAACGCTCAATATGCCAATATTATGGATAGTAGCCAGGAGCAGTGTACATCAGAGATGAAAATTGAGGTGCCAATGGAGGTGTCCAAAGTAGAAACCCAACACACTAACCAACTAGAATTTGAGGATGCCGATGTTGAAGAAGTAGTACTAGAGTCAACCAGGGACGTTGAGGATACAAATTTAATCGACTCTAGTGTGATTGTTGTTGAGGATGTTGAAAGTCCTGCAGTTCATGTGTTTGAGCGCATTGGTCCTCACTCCAAACATTTTTCCACATTGTGTTTGGATGATGATATGGAAATAGAGTCATCTGAGCCAATTAAGGAGTCAAGGAAGGAGGAACAAGATACCTACATTCTGGAATTTTTCGTGCCAGAAAGACAGGACTACATACCTCATGTAAAAGCCAAGAAGTATAAAATAATACAATGGTTGCTTGGGCCAATTATATTTGTTCCACCACCCATGGAGCATAACCGAAAACTTGATGCCAAATTGGGGGTGCAATTCATAAGTTCGAAGTGGAGGCAGAAAGTGATTCACGTCGTGCCGCGACGTTAAATCAAGCGCTTGTTGGGAGGCAACCCAGCTTTACTGCTTTATTTTATTTTATTTTATTTTACTTTTGTTTTAGTGTATTTTTCTAATTGTATTATTTTGTAGTGTCAATTTTTATTTTTTTTAGGAGCATGGAACGCAAGCTACTGGAAGGATGCAACAACAAATTAGATGTTTGGAACTAAATGTGAGGTA
>ML404587.1:2889-30381 GCA_005239525.1 Nicotiana knightiana | reverse complement strand
GCCAGGCCCCTGTTTCGGTCAATTCCGAGTTTTGACGAGTTTAAGTGTTTCCCGGTTGGAATAGAAGTCTCCTACACGTTTAGGGTTTGTCCTAAACATATAAATAGACCCCAAAAACACAACTTAGAGAAGATTAGAAGGGATTCGGACAACAAGCCATCAATTTGTACAGATTTTCTTCATTACTTTGTAGTTTAATTATGCAAGTTATTTTAAATTTGATTCTTTTGAATATGTTTAGCTAACTTCTTTAATCTAGGGTTTTGGTAGAACCCGTTGAGGGATGAACTTATTGTATTATTAATATAATTCCGATTGGTTGATTAATCTCTATTTGTTCAACTACGTTCTTGTTGTAGTTAATTGAATGGCCATCAATTAGTTGTTCCTATTTATTATGTATCTACTTGAGAGAGAGTGCATATTTAGGTAGTTGTTTGAACAACATCACTCCCGGAGTATAGACGAAAGTCATAACCGAGGGTTTAGAGGTTGGATTAGAGATAACGATACCTCGGGTGCAATCTAAAGTGAACTGTAATGCAATCTAGCTAGCGTAACTTGAGAGAGTGCGTCTAGTAAATTATCATAATTACTTGAGAGATATTTATGGTAGATAGAGTATTCATGATTGATAGAGACAACTAATCAAACTATAAGAAGTATCCGAGAAGGAAGTTCACCGACGGGGGGAAACCATAACCTTAGATCTTTAATACAATTGTTTACACATTAGCGTAGTTAATCTTTAGTTTTAGTAATTTAAATAACATCAAGTGACAGTTGAGTATTCTAACAGTTTGCTTGATACGTAAATTTCCTGTGGGATCGACTCTGGGCATAATACCCCGAATTATATTTGCAACGCCCGCTTAGTCTTTTATTAGACATAGTTGAGCGTGATCATATGTGAATTGGCATGTAGAAGTAGAAGAGTTTTATCCTTTACATTGTTCAGATTTGAGCTATTTTACTGTTTTGAACTATCTATTTAACTTGGAAGCATGCCTACGTTTCTGTACTATTATTTCTATTTTAGCTGTACAGATTGAGTTCGTCACCACCTTTCAGTTCGAAGGTTGGACTTGTAACTTATTGAGTTGGTTGTACTCACGTTACACTCTGCACCTCGTGTGCAGATCCATGTGCTTCGAGTCGCGGCGGTCGGATTTTGAGACGCTCGAGGTAGCTGCATGGCGTTCGCAGGCCTTGACTCTCCCTCTTTATCTTTATCTGTACTTCAATTTTATTCCCTAGACATTGTAATAGAGGTATCCCGGTATAGATGCTCATTTACTATGTGCACCCTGGTTTTGGGATATATTGTATCATATTTCAGATAAATTCGATTTTAGAAAAGCTTTCTTCAATATTAATTGCTTCCGTCTTTATTTTCAAAGTTTTTACCGTGTTGTTATGCTGAGTAGTGGCTTGCCTAGTTCCACGATAGGCGCCATCACGCCGGTTGATTTTTAGGTCGTGACAGAAGATATAATATTATTTTGAGTATTAGTAAAATTTTGATGTAAAAAGATAATTAAAATTTCTTAGTAGGGAAGAGAATGTATAAAGAGGAAAACAAAGGTAGTGCAAGGATACTTAAATTTTGAATTTACTTAAAAACAAATAAATAAATTATTAATAAAACTCAAGAAATTTATTGATAGATTAAATGATGAAAGAGTTCCGAGTAAGAGGTTAATAGTGTAAAAATATATTCAATGTTAAGAATAAATTTATTACATATATTGATGAATTAAAAGGGTAATAAGCATGGCATTAAGTCAATTTATAAGCTATAAAATATCACATTACACGATAACAATATTACGAATAAATAATGCAGAAACTATAAGCAAGGAACAAAAAAGAGAAAAAATTATGTCTAAAAATGTAGAAGGATAAGACTTATTTGAATTTGAAATGAGAAAGAAAATGATAGTAAGAATTTTGTTGAAATAATGATTTAATATGCTAAAACAAGACAGATCACAATGTTATAGGTTCAGTATTTTTTAATATTGACCGTAAAATAAAATACAAGTACTAAAATCAAGGGGTTGAGTTATTACAGATATAAAAAAAAAGTTATCCACCATGAGATTTGAAAAATAGTTTCATGTCCTTCTTTATAATTAATATCTAATAATTATTTATAATTTATATATAGAAGGTTTAATTTTAAGGTTATTTGGACTAATCATAATTTAATATGGTTTATGTAATACTAGTATATTGTAATCATTTTGAATTAATAATAATTATACAACAACAACAACAAACTCAGTATGTTCCTACCAGGTGAAGTTTGGGGAGGATAGTATCTGCTTACCCCTAAGGGAGGTAAGTGTTATAAAACAAATAAGAAGGGAGGTCTTTGAAAACAAATAATAAGTAAAGTGAAAGCGAGAAATTGTTTTCACTTGGAAAATTCTGAAACCCAAAAAACAAAAAAAAGAATAAGGACCAACTTCGACAGTGTGGAGTGCCACTACTGTGAAGGAAGAGGAATACTGAGGAAAAAAGCGTGAAACAAAAATGAGAATACCCTGATACTCAATTTGAAATTTGGCCAACATTCAGATCTATACCCTTTGGAGTTTTGTGAAGATAGCCATTTCTAAAATCCCTCGCTAACATGCCTCCCACAGACAATGATTTCGATCTCAGAGTATTTTAATCCCCCATTTCCCTTCTTTCTCATTCTACTTTGTGTTTCTAAGTTCAACGCATTCTTAACTATATTTCTTGCTATTTATCATTTTTCTGCAGCGCACATCTACTCCTCCTAGCGGCATGGGAATCAGGTAATAGACAAAACCAATTCTTCTTTCTTAAAAACACATTTAGGGTTTTGATTTGTGTTTTTGTATATTTGCAGTGAGTATAGTTTTGCAGATATAAACAATTTGGAGCACTGTGCTAAGTATCTCAACCAAACTCTGGTCACCTTTGGATTCCCTGCTTCCCTCGATCTCTTTGCCCATGACCCTGTACGACCATTTCTTAGTTCTTCTTTTTTTTCTTTTTTCCGTTTATTTTCTTGTTCTCATTGTATTTTACGGAAAATTTACAGTTTGCCTGTGGGGAGCACCAGGGTAGGGGTTGGGGATGGGTGGTTATGCTAGGGCTTACTGAAAATGCTAGCCATTACTTTATTAACCTTGCTGTTAGGGTTAGGGTTAGGGTTTGGACACGCTGAAGGCAAAATTCAATTGAGATAGTGAAGTTGACTGCTTGGTGGGTAGAGTTACTCGGGTATCTGTATTAGTGGGACCTAGCAGGTACCAGATGCAAAAAAGCTGGCCCGGACACCACCGTCATTAAAAAAAAGATAGTAAAGTTGACTGATCAAACTATGATAGTGAAAAACTGAATATTGCAGCAGAGAAAACTAAAGAGATTATCAGCTTCAAAATATTCATTTTACTGTGTTACTGTTTTTTAAGCAACGGTAGTGAGTGGATGCAGGTACTAATAACTCGATCCTAAATTATTCAAATGATCTAACACCACTTGATATCATCCAAATTTGAATTTGTCTATTATGATAGTTCTAGTGGGAAAAAATTATTATTTGGAAAAAAGATCACATTTGAATAGTTTCCCATTCATAATATTGACCAATGAAAGTTTGGGTGGAACTTGTTTTCAGTCAAAACAACTCACTCTAAGGAAACGAGTGCTTTGCGAGACACTCTTCAAAGTTGTGTTATTGATATTATTAGTGGAATGATGCTGAACATTGTGAGATGTATATATAAGGATCAACTGTGTTTTCTGTATATGTGTAATACTGACTGATTTCTCATTTGGTAGGTTTCTATAGCAAGGACTTGCAATTGTGTATATGCACTATTGCAGCAAAGGCAGAGGGATATTGAATTCAGAGAGTCTGCAAATGAGCAGAGACAACGGTATTCTAGACTTTTGAAGTAGTTCTTTTGGAATTGGTGAAGATTAATTGTGTGGTCACAAACTTTGTTATTTTTTCATAGGTTTTCTTTGATTTTCTCTCTTATAAATTATAGTTCGAATGGAAGAACGAAAGCCATTTAAGAGATTGATATTAGTTTTAAAGTAGTTTGCAGTTCTTGGTGCAAGTGTTTTTAGATGAGCTGGAAACTATTAAGTTACGACTTGCTTCAAAATTTTATTGGTTTTTTCTTGTAACATCTCAGAAACGTTGATTTATAGGTTTCTGACTTCTTTTGTTATTTCCAACCTTTTATATTATCTCAGTAAAAAGGCGTTCGTGTCCTTTATGAATCTTTGTTTCCTCAAACCAAATCTTTTGTTCGAATGCAACTCTTCTTGATTCCAGCATGTATTGCTTTTGTTCTACGAAAAAAGTCGAAGTTACTTCTTTCCTTTTCTCAGCCTTAAATATAATGGTTGAGCTCTTAAGTAGAACATTTTGGCTGTTGAATGGACTTCTCATAGTGAATTAGGGGAGTTTAAAATGATCAATTCAATTGGTGGACATATAAGCAAAGCTGATAAGGACCCAAATACTTCCTATTATTAGGAAGACATTAAATTACAAAAGACACATAAACATTTTCTCATGGTGTACCTTGTAACTACCATTTAATTTGGATTATCTTGAATACAAGAAGAATAAAGTTCCAAATCTTAGTCCTTAACTATTATGGTAATTATTCTACTAGTCCTCAAGAGTTACACTTCTTACACATATATATTAATTTTGAGCGCCCTTAGTGAAATTCCGAGATCTGCCACTGTGGGTGGGTTTTGTCTACCATGATGTTTTTCAAAGTGAGCAAGATGTCCAATAATTGTTACGTTTTCTTCTATCTAAAGGCTGTTATCAGACATATCAAGATTAGAGGCCAAAGTGGAGAGGTTGGAATCTCAAATACAAGCCAAAGATAGAGAGATAGCTACAATTACTAGAGAGGTGTGTAAGTCTACCTTTTCTTAAACTAAGGAGTCTAGATATACACTTGGCTGACTTTATAGAAAAATATGTTTAGGAAGCTAAAGCTACAGCAGCTCTGAAGGCACAAATTGACAAATTGCAGAAGGAAAGAGATGAGTTTCAGAGGATGGTTCTTGGTAATCAGGTTGGCTACTATATTTATTTATACTGCTTGTAGCGATGTACTGTTTCTCGCAACTGGTCCCATCTATGCTGAATTTTTATTTTTGAAATAGCAAGTCAGAACTCAGCAGATATATGAAATGAAGAAAAAGGAAAAGGAGTATATAAAGTTGCAAGTAAGTCTCTTCATCTTTGTTTCCTTTTATATATATGTATATAACTACATTACGGGCATCTCCAACTTATTAAATTGGCCAAATACATAAGTAGCCCCTTAAACTTGTCCATCTTTTTCATTGGACACCTAAACTAAACTTTGTTCCTATTGAACACCTAAACTCAACTCTAAGTGTCCCTATCAAACACGTTTAGCACAATTTCAAAAACAGCTTAAGTGCGTGTTGTCAAACTCCTCCTACGTGGCAAAATAGACGAATCGGTATGTGACACGTGGAAAAAAAAGAAAATATTTTTTCCCCAAAATCTCCCCTCCGCCCCTTCCCCCTTTCGTCTCCTTCTTACCCCGTCCCATGGTCTTCTTCTTCTGATCCTTATCAGTTATCACTTTTACCATATTGAGTTACGTAATAAAAATTTTGTGGAGACGACTCCAAATTACAGTGATAAGATATTGCATAATGCAAATTTTGTGGAGATTTCTTCGGTGTATTCTTTCTTGCTCTCATAACTTCTCTCTCCTATTCCTTTCTTCTATTTTTCTTTGTCTTCCATTTTCATATAGAAAGTTATTTTTTCTAAATTTTAATTTTGATCGGATAACAAAAGTAGAGCAAAAGAAAGAAACTTGGTTCATATCAGTTCTTCAAGTATTATGTGAACTAGGTATAGTATTTATCAGAAAGTAGTACCACTATCTTTCATCTTTATTTAGTTCCCAACTCTAATGTGGTGTGACAGCGTTGAATGTTGGGGTTTCTATATTACCAGAGATTAAAGAAATCACTGGACAGTGACAGTTGTTCAAAAGTTGCAATTAAGATAAGTGACGGATATTCCGGCGTGGCAAATTTTTTTTAAACTTAACTGTTAAGGATTTGACACCAACAAATAGAGAAACAGAAAGAAGGAAATGATGAATGAAAGAGTGTTTTCTGTTCTGTTTTTGTGGCGCTAAACTCGTTCTTTTCTTTCACTACTAGGGAAGAGGAAGGGTGGCGGATGGTGGTGAAAGGTGGTGGGAGGGAAAGAGAGTGAGTAAGAAGAACAAAATATTTTGTTAAAAAATATTGGCCTGACGCGCTCAAAATGAGTGTTGTACACACACTCTGCCATGTCAACAAGACAGTATAATTGGTTTAGTTTGACTAGAGTTCAGGGGTTCAATAGGAACAAAGCATAGTTTAAGTGTCCAAATGAAAAAATTGGACAAGTTTAAGGGGCCACCTATGTATTTGGCCTATTATATATTAATATTTTATGGATGTGGTGTGCTATTTCCAGGAGAGGCTAAATCAAGTGTTGATGGAGAAAAAGAAGGAATCCAGATCGGGCATGGAAATAATGAATTTACTTCAGGTAGCATTAATTTTTAGCAGTTCATTTATCCATGGTTATTCCGAAATTTAGCAGTTTTGGTCGTATGTTTCTATAGAAAGAAGGGCGTCAACGTGGGACATGGAATGGGAAGAAGGCTGACAATGACTTCTACAAGAAGATTGTAAGTGGTCGATGGACTTGGTTAAACTCTTTCATTCTCCAGGCTAAACTTACAATTGTGCCTATTCACAGGTGGATGCTTATGAAGCAAAAAATCAAGAACTAGCTGCTGAAAATGCCGATTTGAGGGCATTATTGCGATCAATGCAGGTACAATCAATAGCCATAGCAATGATTCAAGTGTTTACATTTACTACAACAATAACAACAAACCTAGTGAAATCCTACAAGTGGAGTCTGTGGAGGGTAGTGTGTACGCAGACCTTACCCCTACCCTGAGAAGGTAGAGAGGTTGTTTCCGATGACCCTCGGCTCAAGAAAGATGATCAATGTTTGCATTTAGCATCTGTTTTGAGTAATTAAAGCCACTCGAACAATTTCCTTAGAAAAGTTTTTGAAATAAGTCTTTACAGAGTGAAGTTTGTTTGTTAAGTGAGGGAAGAAGATTTTTCAGGTCAACAAGTGCCCCTAGGCACTTCTTCAGCCAAAAAAGAATTTTAGAAGTTTGTTGGAAAAGCTCTCACCAAACCACCCTTTTCAAGTAATCTCTCTTTGGAATGCCTCCTAAATATCTCAAAGTATAGACAGAAAATATTAGGAAAGTCTAGCCTCCTTTAATGTTGGAGATTGTTCATATAGCACACTCCAACTAGTAATTATTTAAGCATCTTCCTCTTTCCGCATGTTGTGCTCATCCTTTATGAGGTAAAGTTAAATCTAAAAAATACATGTGCTCTTCTTAGTCAGTTTGCCCAGGCGTCCATAGAATATAATCAGTACTTCAGTAGGCATATAACCTCAAGAGTTGTTGAGGGAATAAGTGCAGGTCAGCATGATCTTTTTGTTAAGACTTTTTTTATTGTGTTGTGTTAAATGACCAAATTTTGATACAACAACAACAACATTAAGTAAAATCCCACCGGTGGGGTCTGGGGAGGTAGAATGTACACAGACCTTACCCTTACCCCGTAGGGTAGAATCCCAAATTTTGATAAAACATGGAAATTTGTAGTAGTAGAAGACGGATACAACAATTGCCTAAAGAAACATGGAGGGAAAGATGCTGTTGGAGCCCCTTTGGACAACTTTAGAAAAAGTTTTTGGAGAAAGTGTTCGTGCAAAAAGAAAATCTGTTTGGATAATCGTAGTTTATTGAAGATCTTCGTGTCTTTTAGTGAAAGAACTTTTATTTGAAACACCCTAAAACCACTTTCTTTAAAAAGTGGTGAACTGGTCATCTAATCTGCTCGTGTTTTTTCTTAGAACCTCGCAGTATTGTTATCACGGGACCAACTATTTAGATAAATCACCATGCTTTGAGCTTCTACCAGTTTTAGTATAATGCGTGACTATATGTAGCCTTTGCCAAGCAAGGATTTCAAGATTTCAATGTCATAGCTAAGTGTACACCTGTCTTCCTTTAGCTTTTGCTTGGTATATTTGGTTAGAACTGAATGCTCTGAAATTTGAGAACAACCTTTTTTGACAGTTTTATCTTATGTCAATGGGTTCTGGTACTTCTTTCCTTTTCTTAATTATTGTTGCATATATTTGCTGTAGCTCATCCAAGAGAAAAATAAGCAGATCAATATTTTTTTTGTAAGTGCTGTTTTAATGAGTGCCTGTAACATTATAGTGTCTGTGGAAGTTGTTTTTTACTGCATACTTACTGTTTGTTTACTTAAAATCGTTTTCCTTCAGATTCTTCTTATGTTACTCCTAGTTAATTCTTTCTGTCTATTTTTGGGGAAAATAGAACAAAAGAGAAGGGAAACTCTACAAGCATGGCAGTACAGAAGAAATCTGTTTGTCACACAACCTTGTATATTGATCTACGGATGAACTATACACATTTTGTTCACTTGTGATACATACTTTTGAAGCAATGCTTTAATTGGAATGTGACTGACCTTCCTATTCGCTATAGGCCGACATGTCCATGAGTGAGTTATGAGATGTCACAAATGGATCTTCTCGGCAGTCAGCTCCAATTAATTCACTGTCTTGTGTATTGATCAGTGGCTGATCATACTAATATTCTTCATGTGTGAAACCTGCTTTTGAAGCAATGCTTTTATCAAGAATGTGACTGACCTTCCTATTGGTAGGGTGACATGCGTGAGTTCTTAAATGCCCCAAATGGTTCTTCTAGGCAGTCAGCAACAAGCAATGACAGGCTAGACGCAGATCACTTGCAGTCCGCGTTAGGTGGAAGAACGGTATGTGGCTAATCTTTCTAAGAGTCTAATCAGATGGGTTATTTCTCATAGGATGTGATACCTGGTTAATGACATGAAGTAAGAGCCAAGAGTTTGTAATCCTTCAGGATGTTTTTGATCTGCCTCTCCACATGGCTAGGGATCAAATTGAGGAAAGTCTGCGAAACAAGATGGCTTCTATCAAGGTAAAGTAGGTGATTATGCATAGAGGTATTTTGCTTCGTGTTCCTATCTTTGTTTATATGACAGAGATCAAGTGTTGCATGTACCTGCAATAATCACTGTATATCTTTGTTAAAATTTGAAGGAGCGAATGGGTCAACTACAAGATGCACAAAAGGGCGCAGAAGTTTCCTCAGAAGTAACAGAGAGAGAGCTTGAGCTAGAAGCTCAGCTTGTTGAGGCCAGGAGCATAATCCAAGAGCAGGTACTCTTTTTATACCATTAGAGGGTAGTAGTTCAACGATTACATTACCGCTTGTTGCATGATTAGAACAGGTAGCACTTGCAAACTTTTTGTTGTGCCATCACCCAATCGAATCTTCTGATGTCAGTAAGAGCAAGCTATATGCAATGTTGTATTGCGGTGCTTTTTAATTATATTAATGTAGTATGACTGATGTTTATGTTCTTATTACCAACCTAGCAGTCTTAAAATTACTAATGGTGCTGAAATTTCTTTATTAAATAAACAATGGACCTGGCACTGGATTACCAGTGATCTGGCTATATAAATGGTGCTTTTATATGCTAGCCTAACTTAAAAATATTGAGATGGAAATTTTTTCTCTGCGTGTTGCTTTTTTGGATAGAACCTTTAACGGCAAACCCGAATTGAGTTCAAGAACTGGTGGATTTAGGTCCCAGTTGCCTTTATTTATTTACTTTCTTACCTATTGAAAACGGTTTATTTACTTTTTTGCAAGCCTTTTACTTTTACTTTTCTTTCCGTTGAGCAACATAATTTTCTGTCGTCACAACAACTTTGATGCTGTTGAATGCCATTTTTGAATTTCATTCAACTCTATCTTTGAAATCTTCAATGTAGTTATTTTTTAGGCTTAGTGGAAGCCTGAGGTGATAATAAAAGAGAAACAATAGGAAGTAAAATTTGAAAAAAGAGAATTCATAAGGTGGCATGGCCTACGATCGTTAGGTCCTCCAAATTCAGCATGCAACCACATGATATACTTTTAGTGCACTATTGGTCAAATTGTTGTCGGTGATGGAATACTGAACAGTTAACTTTGAAGTCTGATACCCTGGATTAAGTTGTAAAAAGATGCAAAAATAAAAATAAAATTTGGAAACAAATGCTTCAAAGGATATTGTTAAATTCCTGAAATTTGTTATACTATTTCCTTAAATTTGAGCATCTTCGCAACTGAACTTTTGTATGCTCTTTTCCATTTTATTTGACAAATCTTGCTGAACTTTGGAACAAAATTTGACACTTAATTTGCAGGCATCGATTATGTCCAAACATCTTACCAAGTCTGAGAAGCCAAGGTACTCCATATTGGGGCAGATCTTCCCTCCCTGCACTCAAAAATAGGGAATAGGGGAAAAAGAGGACTGCACTCTCCATTTCTCTGCACAATACCAAGAGCCATGCACATGTCACTTATAAAAAAAATAATAGAAATAAAAACTATAAAAGGAAAAAGAAAAAGCCAAGAGCTCATGCACATATCCTCCAATGTATAAGAAAAGAAGAGGGGGGTGGGGGGTTGCACAAGCGGATGGGATGGAATAGCTAATGTTTGAACCTTTCATCTCATGTGCATCTGTAAAATTGCAGGCGATTGAGTGGCCATATGAATTCTGAAAGGGACCTACTCATCTCGTCCCCAACTGAGGTATCTACGGTGAAATTTTGCTTTAGCTTCACATGTCAATGACTGTTTTAGCTATTACAATCGATGCTAATTGTGTTTTTATTTGTGAATTGTTGTCTTTAAACTGAACAAGGTTATGGACTTATGGTCACAATGAAACTAGAGACTAAAATAGAGTCAGTTATATGTGTGTGAGAGAGAGAGAGATTGTACGAATGCACATATAAGAATTTGGATGTATGGTATTGGAATTTGGTTTGTTTATTTGATCTTGTTAGCAATAATACTAGGAAAGATTTTGGGGCATGTGACATCTCATGGAGTCGTTTTGATCCCAAAGAAAATTGGCAATGAAAGGCCATTGCCAATCCAGGACTTTCCTGGGTGCAGTTAGTGGTAAGAACATAAAGTCTTGATGCAACTTTGTGGTTCATTTGGATTGTGGAGATTTGGTTGGGATTTAGGACTCTTCAAATCAACGCTGCTAAGTTGTTGTGATATGTGTATAAATCACATAGAAGTGAGGTAGAAGAAGAAAGAACAAAGTAAACACCTTAAAAGCTATACTGTGTTTTAGGATCCTCACCTAGAAAAGTTGTAGTTCGTTTTTGTGAGGAAAATAAGCATGTGATTTTATAGTGTTATAAAGTTAGGATTTAATTGAGGATAACTAGCAAAGAAGGGAAACTCATAAGGACATTCTGCCTGAGGATGTGCTACTTTTTTAAAAATCATATGTGACCATATAAGTGAGTATGTGAAAAGTTAAGGGGAGGGAAGAAAATGCTGGAAACATTGTACAATCGTGCAAAACAGCCTGTGATCACAATTAATAACTCTAAGCTGTGATTCGCAGAGAGTATCTCTGGGAATAAACTCTGTGAGTGTCTATTCGATGGCACGTGTTTTATTTCTATTGCAAGAAATTTAGTGCAAAGGGGTCGAATCTCGATACACTCACAATTATGCGTTGGATTTAGATCCCCTTAAATGGAGTTTCTTCCATTACCTCTCTAAATAAGTGAAGTAATCTTTGATAAAACTTATGGTTCAAAGTTTGCATCTCTACCTGCCAACTAATCAAATCATGGGACTGCAGAGTATGCATTAGTGATGTGTTAGATAGCTCGTTTAGTTGTCTGATAATAGCTGAATTACCAAGCTGCATTAGTCTGCTTATCAATGGGGAGTATGTTTTTTTTGTAAGGTTTAAACATTAATGGGGTGAGAGAGGCTCGAACTCTCGACCTCAGGATTACTCTTAAGCTATGAGACCTACGCGCTAGCCAACTGCGCCACCACCCCGATATGGGGAGTATGTTACATGCTTGTTTGCCATTTCCGAAGTAAGCTTATCTGTTAAACCATTGTCTTTCTTATAATTTTGGTTTCCTGTGTTGAAAATGATGTGAAGATGATGGATTATGTTGAAGGATTGCCTACTTTGCAATTTTAGTTAGTAGTAACTGACTGTTTGTTCTTTTCTTTTGTATACAGGGGCTGTGAATTTTCCAACTTTAGATGAGCTTAACTCTGGATGTAACCTTAATCCTTCTTAATGTTGATAATAGGAGAAATATTTGGGTGATGCTCATGAACTGCTATCGCCAAGGCAGGTAAATGCATGTCTACTTCATGATCATTATGTTGGATACTTTGATGGAGCAGTAGGATAATGTCATTTGTAGTTGGCAATTCGTCCGTGTAATATTGTGTACGTGATATAGATGATAATATTCTTTTTGTTTACGGATGCTAATTCAGCCTAGCTTATTAATATATGACGCCCCAATCTCTTAGAGTAAATATCTTAATCTCTCCGGAACTTTGTCTTCATAATCAGTTTCACATCTGCACGGGAGATTTACATCTATATCCGCTTTTTGGGTCACGTTTTAACTTATACTCGTTTTGCAAAAAGAATTGCAAGCGTACCCACTTTTGGCATAAACTTCAAGCATACGGGCCTGAAGTAGCGAAGGCTTTCACACAAACTTGGGGGAAGTGCATGGTTAGCCACTAATAACACATGTATTTACTTTTAAGCTACTGTTTAAAATGTCTTTAATCTTTAGTCACTGCTTTAATAAACTTTAACTGCCCGGACGAAAATACCCTTCTGCTCATGTCCTTAACTTTTGAATTTAATTTCAAGACTTCAGGACTACATGTCCTTCCTTAACTTTTGAACTTGGAACTCTAAGTTCAGGACTACGTGTCCTCAACTTTTGAACATAACTTCAGGACTTTAGGACTACATGTCCTTAACTTTTGAACTTAACTTCAAGACTTTAGGACTACATGTTCTTAACTTTTGAACTTAGAACTCAAACTTCAGGACCAAGCGTCCTTAACTTTTGAACTTGTAAGTCAAAGTTATTGTCCTTAACTTTTGATCTTGTAATTGTAAGTTAAGGACTGCCTGTCCTTAACTTTTGAACTTGTTACTCTAAGTTCAGGACCAAACGTCCTTAACTTTTGAACTTGTAAGTCTAAGTTCAGGACCAAGCGTCCTTAACTTTTGAAATTGGAATTCAAAGTTAAGGACCAAGTGTCCTTAACTTTTGAACTTGTAAGTCTATGTTAAGGACTAAGTGTCCTTAACTTTTGAACTTGAAACTTGAAGTTCAGGACCAAGTATCCTTAACTTTTGAACTTGGAATTCAAAGTTAAGGACCAAGTGTCCTTAACTTTGAACCTGTAAGTCTAAGTTCAGGACCAAGGTCCTTAACTTTTGAACTTGAAATTCAAAGTTAAGGACCAAGTGTCCTTAATTTTTGAACTTGTAAGTCAAAGTTCAGGACCAAGTGTCCTTAACTTTTGAACTTGAAACTTGAAGTTAAGGACCAAGTGTCCTTAACTTTTGAACTTTGAACTCAAAGTTAAGGACCAAGTGTCCTTAACTTTTGAACTTTGAACTTGAAGTTCAGGACCAAGTGTCCTTAACTTTTTAACTTGTAACTCAAAGTTAATGACCAAGCGTCCTTAACTTTTGAACTTGGAATTCAAAGTTAAGGACCTATTATCCTTAATTTTTAATTAGTAACAAAACTAGCACGTTAATCTTTGAACAATCATAGTGCTTATTCAAGAGTTTCTCAAAGTACCTACCAAAACCATGACTCGTTTATGTCTTCTGCTATGCATTTTGTGTAACCCAATAACATCTTTCTGTTACATTAACCCAAGCACCCGACTTTTTAATTTGGAACCCAAATAGAAATTTAACATCTTTCTCTATAAAAGAGAGTAATGGCAAAATTAAAAACAGTAGACCACGTTTGGAGCATTATGCCAATATGCATAACTGGTGAGTATGGAGGAAAGAAATTAAACAGTGGCTAGATGTTATCTCTATGGAAGAAAGGGTAAAATGTCTTCTCATATTAATTTTAATAAAGTAGTGGCTATTTTTGCTCAACATTAGAATTGCTGGATAAAAAATAAATACCACCTTAAATAGTGGCTACCCCATGCCATTTCTACCACAAACTTCAGCATTCTAGGCTTTTTCAATAAAAACTTCAGCACTAAATAAGTTGAAGTTTTGTCCTGGATTAATTAGTTTTGTCATAAAGCTTTTTCAAAAACTTCAGCAAAAGATGCTGAAGTTAATTAATTCATTTGTAAAAATTTCAGCACTCTATATGTTGAGGCTTTGTCCTGGATTCATTAGTTTTGTCGTCATTAGCTTTTTGAAAAACTTCGACAGAAGATGCTGAAGTTATTTAGTTTCGTTGTAAAAACTTCAGCACCCAATATGCTGTAGTTTTGTCCTGGGTTCAATAGTTTCTCATAAAAAGCTTTTTGAAAAACTTCAGCAGAAGATTCTGAAGTTATTTAGTTTAGTTGTAAAAACTTCAGCACCCAATATGCTGAAGTTTTGTCCTGGATTAATTAGTTTTGTCATAAAGCTTTTTCAAAAACTTCAGCAGAAGATGCTGGAGGTATTTGGTTTAGTTGTAAAAACTTCAGCACCCAATATGCTGAAGTTTTGTCCTGGATTAATTAGTTTTGTCATAAAGCTTTTTTAAAAACTTCAGCAGAAGATGCTGAAGTTATTTAGTTCATTTGTAAAAATTTCAGCACTAAATAAGTTGAGGTTTTGCATAGGTATCAGGAAGGCGGCGCCTGAAGTTGTAAAAATTAGGGTATAGGTTAAATAATTTTAAAATATGGGTATAGATTAAATGGAGACGATCAAATAGGACGCTCGGTGCAATTTTTATCATCTGCACTTTCATTCTCCTAATTTTAAGTAGGGGTGGGCATAAAATCCGAAAAACCGAATTCCGAACCGAACCGAATTAATTCGGTATTTCGGTTTTCGGTATTTCAGTATTTCGGTCTAATTCGGTACAGAAATTTCGGTATTTCGGTATTTCGGTTCGGTACACGGTATTGGATTTTTGATATTTCGGTATTTCGGTAAATACCGAAATACCGAATTTTTTTTTTTTTTTTTTTTTTACGATTTTTTTTAAGCGATCCGCTAGGCATGAAGCTCTTTGTTTTTAAATTCTATTGCTATCAATTGTCCATACTTCGATTTGTAGTTCATGATTCTCACTTTGGCTTTCAGTTTCTCTTTATATTTTCAATCTCACGATCTGTTAAAACTTGACAAAATGAGAAAACATCGGATTCAAGTTTCTACAGTCTAATGATACTGACGAAAATCTGATACAAAGAGATGGAATCCATTAAAGTCCTTGTTCCTTTTCATATCCAAATCTCCTATGTAACAGGAATTTAAAAATAAAAAGGAAGTCTCGGAAAGGTCGATTTGGAAAGATTACCAAAATATTGGTTGCATAGTACCATATTTCTTTAGGAAATTACATTGTGCTTCTCTATCTTTGGAGTAAGAGTGCGAGTCTGTGAGACACGATTATGCTTGTGTTACGTGTAACATGAGAAAAGATTATTTTGCTTCAAACTTTCATCTCTCTGTACTCTGTAGCAATTATATATTTTACAGATATATAATTAACAAAATAATGATTTTGTTTCGTACTTTTTGCCCTCTTTTTTTTACATATTTGTTATGTGCAATCTATTTTTGGTGTTGTCTTTATATATTTTCAACCCGAAAAGCTACAGATTTGAATAGACAAAAGCTTTATAACATAGATTTGGTTTAAACCGAAACCGAACCGAAACCGTACCGAACCAAAATAAGAAATACCGAACCGTACCGAAATATTTTGGTACGGTATTTGGTATACACAATTGATAAACCGAATACCGAAATACCGAACCGAAATTCTTAAATACCGAACCGAAGTACCGAATGCCCACCCCTAATTTTAAGCTCATTATTTATAAAAGAAAATATTTTCCTGAATAAGCTCTTCAAATTAATAATGTTTCTCGTTGATATCTTAACATTTAGGGGTTTAAAATAGAAACTTTAAAGTTATGCTCAGTGCCACTCTCTTGTTGTAAGAATTTTATTTCTTGAAAAATATTACTGTTTAAAGATGGTGTGAGTAGTAGCTTCATCTTAAGACATCATTAAGTTCATGAATTTGTAATCTAAAAGTATTATTAAGAGCAAAAAGATCAATTAACTTCATTAACTGTGAGCAAAATGTTGATTTACAATGATATCTAATAGAACTAATAGCCTGTTTGGCCAAGTTCTATTTTTGTGCTGAAAGTACCTTTTTTTGGCCCAAAGTACTTTTGGCCAAAAATTGAAGTGTTTGGTCAATCTCTTAGATGGAAAAATTACTTTTGAGGAGAAACAGAAGTAATTTTTGCGAAGTAGAAAAAATAGCTTCTCTCTAAAAGTACTTTTTTAAGAAGTACTTATGAGAAAAATTTATTTAAAAACAGTTTTCAAAAGCTTGGCCGAACACTAATTACTGTTTAAAAGTACTTTTTAAATTAATTAGCCAAATACAAATTTCTTGACAATAACACTTTTTGGCTGGTGCAGAGCTATTTGTGATCGCAAAACTACGTCTACAAACTTTTGATTATTGCAGAAAGAAAAGAAAGAAACTGTGATTATTCAAATCTGTTGAACCAGTGCCAAAATCCATCTTTGATATATCAGAAAATGTTAAGAGCTAATTTTTTAATCTGCTCGATTGACACATGAAATATAGTCCAAATACACAAGGTTGAAGTGCAACAACAGTCACTTTTAAGTATGCTATTTAAAATATATTCATAATTTATAATGTATTTAAAGATTAATCAATTCATTTAAATTTCAGGATTAAGTAACCTGAATTTGGAAAGTGTCCTGAATTTTTGAGCTGCTAATATGAAATTCAGGACTAATAACCTGTTTGGCCAAGTTTTTTTTGGGATAACAGTGCTTTTTTTGGTTAAAATCACTTTTGGCCTAAAGTTTAGGTGTTTGGCCAAACTTTTGCAAGGAAAAAAAGTACTTTTGAGGAGAAGCAGAAGCAGTTTTTGAGAAGCAGAAAAAAGTAGCTTCTTTCCAAAAGCACATTTCTGAGAAGCACTTTTGAGAAAAATACACTTAGAAACAGTTTTCAAAGGCTTGGCCAGATACTAATTACTGTTTAAAAGTGCTTTTCAAATTAGTTAGCCAAACACAAACTGCTTCTCACCAAAAATATTTTTTTTAAAAGTACTTTTGAGAAAAACACTTCTCAAAATAAGTTGATTTTAGAAGCTTGGCCAAACAAGTTATAAGTATCCTGAATTTTTGAACTACTAATTTAAAATTCAGGACATAAGATTCAAATTCTAGACACAATTTTCGAACTTTAGGACACTATGTCCTGAAGTTTGAACTTTGGGGATTTAATAGGATAACGTGTCCTGAAATTTGAGCGAAATTGATTAATCTTTAAATACATTTAAACTATGAATATATTTTAAACAACATACTTAAAAATGGCTACCTGGTGTCATTTTCACAATACCTACAACAACAACATCAGACCCAGTGTAATCCGACAAGTGGGGTCTGGGGAAAGTAGTAGATACGCAGACCTTACCCCTACCTTCAAGAAAACAGAAAAGCTGTTTCCGAAAGACCCTCGGCTTAGCAAAGATAAAAATAAGGACAACAACAATCACACCTGTTAACCGAAGCAAAAATACAAAGATACAAAACTAAAACTGAATATTATAATCAGAAGGCCGAAACGAAAGCAATGACAAGTAATCACATAAATTAAGAAATACGAAAATACATAAATAACACTAACCCATGTACTAAAGCTATTGTTACAAACAAAGACAACGCTAGACGACCTATTCTAACCCTTTACCTTTATTCCAACCTTTACGCCTTCCTATCCATGGTCATGAATAAATGAAAATAAAACCAAGATAATTAAGAATTCAAATACTTTGAATTAGTAAAAGATTTTTAACTGAGCTTGTCGCACTAGGTTTACCTAGCTGATTTATATTTTCTGTATGTTTTGCGAGTTATCACATAGTGAACATGTTACCCAATATACACCAAAAGAATAGCAACTGTGAATTTTTTTGGAAATTTTCAAAAAAAAAGGAAGCGAGGACAAAAGGAAGCTCCAAAAAATTAGTATATAAAGTAAAAATTAAAAAGAAAGAAAGAGAATAATCGTAAAATCAAAACATGCTAGAAAAAGTAGATTTGCCGATGCGGGCGGGCGATGGACATGTTCATGGATAGATATTTCTAAAAACAATTATGTTTTGTGGGGTGAAGCGGACTCGGGAATGTTTAACTAGCAATTGAAGGGTGAAATTCAAATATAGTCGGATTTATAAGTGAAAATTAAAAAATAGTCACAATATCCAAAATAATCGAAATTTAGTTATTTTTTATGTAAAAATAAATCTGAACAAAAATACTGTTGGAAATTTGAATAATATTCTTGCATAATATATTAGAGTTCGAATTTTTATATGTAAATTTTCAGCATAATATACTGGAGTTTCAGTATAATATACTAGTTCAGCATAATATGTTGGAAATTCATACACAACTGCTTCAATATTCACTATATTATGCTAGACCTTTCCGTATTGCAATAAAATACTGATTATTTTTTAATGACTTTACAAACATTAATTATTTTTACTAGTTCGAAAACTGACTAGCTCGTGCTATTATCACACAATTGAATAGAAATTAATTTGGGACTTGCACAAAAATGCCCTTGTCGCAGAAAATAATCATACCTTGTTGTTCGTTAAATATATAATTATTGTCGCTTCCCCCAAAGCAATTTAAGGCGAGCAAAATCCGGACATCATCGAACGACATTGACTGAGAGCGACGGTCAATTTGTATGGACAGTAATTAGTGCTACTTTCTGTAGTTATTTTCGATAGTAAGGGAAAAATATAATCCTTTTCTTTTGGAATATGTATCTTGCTCTCTTCGGTCTAAAATAAATATATTTTTTCTGGTTGTTTTCACACATATAAAGAAATTTATATTTTAATATTAATTATCAATGAAATTGATCATATTATCCTTTACTATCTCTTAATATAAACACTCCTAACACATATTTTATTATTATTTACTCTAAGGATAATGTAGAAAAAAAAGTAATTAATTGATTCTTAAAATCTGAAAAAATCACTTATTTTAGACCATAAAAAAAAGTCAAAAAATTACTTATTATGCACCGGAAGAAGTAGCGAATAAAGATGCATAAGAATTTGTGCAAAGTAAAAAGTGAACGAGAGTTTGGAGTTCTTAACAAATATCAAGCCTTTTTACATTACGTGTCAATTTAATTTTTAGCTTTTTGTTACTCCCTCCGGTCACTTTTACTTGGCATGTTTTGACTTTTCACGCCCCTTAAGAAATAATAAATGAAGTGTATAATTTACTATGTTACCCACATTAATTGATGTATATTTATTGGATTTGAGAAAATAATTTGAAATGATAATAAATACTGCGGGTAAAACAAGAAAAAATTTATTGTCTTCTTTTGATATGTGTAAAGTGCCAAGTAAAAGTGAATATCTATTTTTGGTATACATGCAAAGTAAAACTGACTGGAGGGAGTACATGTTTACTCTCTTTCACTCCATTTTAATCCCTCCGTCTTATATTTATCGTTTACTAAAAGAAATCATTTTATAGAAGTTGTACATTCGGTATAATGTTGGACATATTTAACAAATAACATTGGATATATTCAATAAACAATACTGATACTATTAGTTTATTAGTGTACCTGTACGATCCGACCAATCATTTTGAGCATTTGCACTTCGCTTGGTGATTTGAGGGCATGAGTAGCTCCGTATGATGTATTATGACTTGTGTGTATCATCGATTTTGGTTTTCAGGTATTTCGGAATTAGTTTTGGAGAATCAATTTCATGTTTGAAATTTTAAGTTGGAAAAGTTGACTTTTTAGTATTTGACATCAGTTCGGGGTTTTGATGGTTCCGTTAGGTCTGGATGGTGATTTTGGACTAGGGTATATGTCCGTATTTGCATTTGGATATTTTTAGAAGGTTTCAGCGCTAATTGGCGAAAGTTGGAAATTTGAAGGTTTGAAATGTTCATAAGTTTGACCGACAGTTGACCTTGATAATATCGGGTTTGGATTTTGGTTCCCGGAATTGGAATAACTTCATTATGTCATTTGGGACTTGTGTGCAAAATTTGAGTTCATTCCAGGTTGATTTGATACGTTTCGACACGAGTTTTGGAAGTTGAAAAACTCAAAGTTCATTTTGTTTGATTTGAGGTGCGATTTGTCGTTTCGATGTTGTTATGCGTGATTTGAGGTCTTGAGTAGGTCTGTGTTATGTTATGGGACTTGTTGGTATATTTGGACGGGGTTCCGAGGGGCTCGGGTGAGTTTCAGATTGCTTTCAGACCATTTTCTCTTATTTTTGGACTGCTGGTTTTTGCTGATGTCTGCAGTGAATCATGTTCGCGTGGGAGTCATCGCGATTGCGAATAGGGATTTGTAATTGGGCTGTTTTATATCTTCGCATTCGTGAGTTCTGAGTCGCGTTCACGATGCATATGGAACTTAAGCTTCACGTTCGCGTTTGTGTAGTCGCGTTCACGATAGTGAGCTGGGAGCTGGAGCACTCTTTTTCGCGTCCGCGAGTCGTGGGACGCGTTCGCATGAGTAGTGTCGCGAACATATGTGTCATTTTGGTGGCAGTTCATTTGATCATTGCGAACGTGACGGTTTTTCCGCGTTCGTGAAGGGTTCGCCTGTACAGTTCTTATAAAGTACTCTATTTCGTAGGTTTCAACCATTTGTGCATATTTGGAGCTATGGAGCTCTGATTGAGACAATATTTGAGGAAATTTTTACTATATGAATTGGGGTAAGTGTTCTCTACTATGTTTTGATTATATTTCGTTAATCTATCTTCGTTTTTTGCATTTGGTTGATGATTTCAAAAGAGAAATTGGAGGTTTTTGTCAAAAATTTCATAAGTGAATTTTCGAGTTTTGAGCATCGATTCGGAGTCGTATTTGAGTGAAACTAGTATGGTTGGACTCATAATTGAATGAGTTGTCAGATTTTATAAGTTTTGTCGGGTTCTGAGGTGTGGGCTCGGGTTTTATATGATGGCATGATAGAGGTGCGTCCTGTGGGATTGAGATTTGCATGTACAAGGTGACAGTTCATTTTTGGAGGGAAGGTCATGAATTTTGAACAATATGGACGGTCTTAGATGTTTAATGAATGCTATTACTACTTGGTATTGCCTGAGAAGGGTGCACATTTCAGAAGGCGTACTATGTTTTGGCTTACAGATGCTTCATTGGTACTGCGGTACTCGCCTGGTTGATTGATTGCTGATGTTTAGATTTTGCTATGTGGCATGGAAGAATCATATAAGTATTTCTCGTGGAGATGATTATGTATGAGAGATGTGCTAGTCATTCGAGTGGTGAAGTTGGTATCAACTATAGTGATTCGTGTGTTCTATGGATTTGGAGACTGAGAGTTCTCAGAAGCAAATTGTTTCGTGGTTGCGGACTGTGAAGATGTGGACAAAGTTAGCTAGATAATGGTACGTGGTATGGTTAGGTCATTGTGGAATCTTGGAGGGCCATTTATCCATTTGGGGATGATCAAAGTCGATTTGGGGGCCCATTGGTAGGCCTGAGGAGGATGTGTATTCTACACTAGGTCGGATTTGTTGACTCAACTCTATTATTGCTGAGAGGGGTGTTATTCGACTAGAGTTGAGCTTGTTCGTGATCTGCTATGTCTATGTGTTACTCTTCTATGCTATGAGGGGTTATGATTTGTCGGTTATATACATACATGATATGGTTATGTCCGGGCCTTGTAGTAGGATTTGAGTGAGATTATTATTGGGGTGTTGAATGGTTGATTGCGCCTTGGTTATGTTCTCTCCGAGCTGTGATATATTGTGCTATTTGCTTCTCCATGGTTATATTCATACACTTTGTGTATTTGATGTCGAATTGCATGTAATTGTTGATTTTGAGCATGATGACTTGAGGTATTTCATCTGGGCCGGTGTTTGGATGGGTTACGCATTGCAACAGGGCTATGTTGGGATATGATCCTTAGTGTTAGATTCGTGTGTCTTGGTTCTACTATGTATAATGTGTTTGTAGCATTGCGGTTGTGGTGGTGCTTATTGAGCTTGTGGGGCGGTTCTCTCATTTGAGTCATTTTCCATTTTTGGGTGCATTTTAGTTATTGCGTATTGGTGCACAGATTGCACTGTTTGTGGCTTAAGGTTGTATTGGTGTGGCATGTCAGTAGAGTGGTTGTATTTGATGAGATGGGGTCGTTGGACATAGAATGGATGCTATCATATTTGATTGCGGAATATTTGGAAGGATAATGTCACTGAATGACTTAGAAATTGGCTATAGTTCTTGTCGAAGGAAGGAGAGCTCCATGGCTTGTTGAGCTGATGATTGGTTATGAGTTTCTGCGTGTTTCTTTCATCATCGGCAGTGTACGAAGGTTTTGAACGATGTTTTGTTTGATATGAGGTTTATTATCGGTACTGGATTTGTTTTGAGCAATTATTTTGGTAGGAAATTATTGCAACCATTATGAAAGTTATGCGGTATATCATGTGATTACATCTTGGGTTATGGTTATGGCTTGATACAACTTGTTCAGACTTATACAGTGCGTAGATGCGAGATTCGGGTCTTATAGGAAATTTTGGATGTTGGAAATTGGATTCTAAAGTTTAGGGATAAAGGCTGAAGTAATGATCCTTCATTATGTTGTGTTGTCGGGATTATATGGAATGTGGTGAAATGGGATCACCCCCGGGTATGTGCATCATAAGGTTACACAACGATTTGATAGCTTGGGAAAGACTCTTGGCACGTTCGAGGACAAAAGTATGTTTAAGTGGGGGAGGATGTAATGACCCAACCAGTCATTTTGAGCATTTGCACTTTGCTTGGTGGATTGAGGGCATGAGTAGCTCCGTATGATGTATTATGACTTGTGTGTATCTTCAGTTTTGGTTTTCATGTGTTTTAGAATCAGTTTGGAAGAATGAATTTCATGTTTGAAGCTTTAAGTTGGAAGAGTTGACTAAGTTTGATAATTTTGATAGTTCCGTTAGGTCCGGATGGTGATTTCGAACTCGAGCCCGAATTTGTATTCAGATATTTCTAGAAGGTTTCATCTCTAATTGGCGAAAGTTAGAAATTTGAAGGTTTGGAATGTTCATAAGTTTGACCTAGAGTTGACTTTGATGATATCAGGTTCAAATTGTGGTTCTAGGAATTGGAATAGCTTAGATATGTCATTTGGGGACTTGTGTGCAAAATTGAATTCATTCCCAGTTGATTTGATACATTTCGGCACGAGTTTTGAAAGTTGAAAGATTCAAAGTTCATTCTGTTTGATTTGAGGTGCGATTCATCGTTTCGATGTTGTTATGCACGATTTGAGGCCTCTATTAGGTCCGTGTTATGTTATGATACTTGTTGGTATATTTGGACGGGGTATTGAGGGACTCGGGTGAGTTTCAGATCGGTTTTAGACCATTTTCTCTCATTTTTAGATTGCTGGTTTTGCAGATGCCTGCAGTGAATCGCGTTCGCGCGGGAGTCATCGCGATCACGAATAAGGATTTGGAACTGGGCTGTTTTATCTCTTCGTGTTCGCGAGTTTTAAGTCGCGTTCACGGTGCATATGGGACTTGAGCTTCGCGTTCGCGATGGTGAGCTGGAGCTGGGAGCTGGGGCACTCTTCTACGCGTCGCGAGTTGTGGGATGCGTTCACGCTGTGTGGCATCTTTAGGCATTGCGTTCGCGTGAGTAGAGTCACGAACACATAAGGAATTTCGGTTGTAGTTCATTTTGTTCATCGCAAACGCGATGGTTTTTCCGTGTTCCCGAAGGGTTTGCCTCGACAGTGCTTATAAAGTACTCTATTTCGGAGGTGTCAGCTATTTTTACATATTTGGAGCTATGAGGCTCGGATTGAGACAATTTTATAAGTGATTATCACCATATGGATTGTGGTAAGTGTTCTCTACTCGGTTTTTGATTATATTTCATGAATCTATCTTTGTTTTTTGCTTTTGGTAGATAATTTCAAAGAGAAATTGGGAGATTTTTATCTAAAATTTCATAAAGTGAATTTTCGAGCTTTGAGCATCGATTCAGATTTTGATTTGAGTGAAACTAGTATGGTTGGACTCGTAACTGAATGGGTTGTCATATTTTATATGTTTTTCAGGTTCCGAGGTGCGGGCCCGAATTTGACATTTTGGTTGACTTTGGGACTTTGATTAAAGATTCGACCTTTTCGATTGAATTCGTTTCCTTAGTCATTATTTGATGTATTTGAGTTGCTTTTGTCTAGTTTCAAGCCGTCCAGAGTTTGATGCGCGCGGGATGGCATTTCTAGAGTATTGTTTGGCTTGCTCGGTATTGGATTCGACTTGTTCAAGGTAAGTAACTTTACTAAACTTGGTGTTGAGGGTATGAACCACGAATATACGTGTTATGTGTTTGGTGTTGAGGTGACACACATGCTAGGTGACGAGCGTGTGTACCATGTGAATTTTGACTCGGTTGATTCTGTGGTACTGT
The DNA here is from genome assembly GCA_005239525.1 of Nicotiana knightiana. Lineage (NCBI taxonomy): Eukaryota > Viridiplantae > Streptophyta > Magnoliopsida > Solanales > Solanaceae > Nicotiana > Nicotiana knightiana. The sequence continues at coordinate 5,553 of ML404587.1, read as the reverse complement.
GTAGTTACCTAATCTTATATTTATCCATGAAATTTCTACGTGCTAGTGTAATTGAGTTGTGATCCATATTAGAAACCATGTTTAGGCTACATGCTTATATTGTTGGGACCCACTGAGGTCATTTCTGCCGTTGAGTTATTCGCTTAAATTGCAACTACATACTAAGTCATACTCATTCATTGCATATCATATCCAGTCTCTGTTATCATTTGTCTCACATCACATTATCATTTGAGTTGATTGACATGAGATTTGTGAGGCCGAGAGACTGGAGAGATTGATGACTGAGTGAGGCCGAGAGCCTGATTGTGAGGATTTTTATGGATCGGGCTGCACATCACAGTAGGCCAAATCTGCTTTATATTAGCGCTTGGGCAGGATCCGCCCCTCTGGAGTCTGACTTACCAGCAGTGAACGCATGTACCTACTGAGTGCGAGTGCGAGTGCCGAGTGATTGGGAGGACTTAGTGAATGTGAGGACTGGGTGACTGCGAGTACTGAGTGACTGGGAGGACTGAGCCAATTGATACTCCGAGAGTATGCATATGGTTTTATCACTGCGTTGCATTACAGTTGGCATGCATACTGGCATGTAGGCATTTAGATGCATTTCCACATGCGTTACTGCATTGTAACATTCATGACTTCACATACATATTGACATGTAGGCATATAGATTATTTTTCTCATGCCATCTGATAATGAAACATCTTACCTGTTGTTGAAAGTTTTTGGAAAAAATCATAGTTTTTTTCCAGGTTTTCTCATATTTTGGTGATTTCGGTAAAAGATTGGGTTTTACTGTTATGCTTGGAAAACATGCCTATTTTCTGGAACTGTGAACGAGCTGAGTATTATATCTTTGAGTTATTACTTGTACTGTTTTAGTTATATTGTTATGAGTTGTTCTGGCTGTTGGTGTTGGACTCTGACCTTTGTCCAAGCTATTCAGTACTTTCAACCTAAGGCCATGTTTGTTACTTATTTAGTACATGAGGCCAGTTATACTCATACTACACTTCTGCACCTTACGTGTAGATTTTGGATGCTGATGTTGTTGTGTATGGAAGGAGCTGACATTGAAGATGTACCTGCATTCCGGTCATAGCTGCCTCTTGTTCTTGGTACCTTTAGAATTATTAATCTGTTCATGTATATTTCAAACAGATGATGTATTCATTTCATACCAGCTTTGTAAACCCTAAATCTTAGAAGCTCATAATTTTTCCTATCATTCCTTTAGAATTCTTGGTATGGAAGTTCAGTTATGTCATCATTACATTTCTCAGTACATATCACTGAATCAGATTGTTGTTAGTTGGCTTACCTAGCAGGTTGGGGTTAGGTGCCATCACGACTAGTTAGATTTTAGGTCGTGACAATAACTTTGATCAAGTATATATTCAAAAAAGTATACTATTTAGCATAGTAGTGTACTTCTGATTTAGGTTTATATTTAACAAATACTTCATTGTCCCAATTAATCTGGCGTTGTTGGATTGACATGGAATGTAAGAAAGAAAGAGAAGTTGTGGTTAAATATTTTTGTGACTAGAAATTATCCCATTAAGGGGAAAGTATGAAGTTTAAAGTTAAATTGTTTATAAATAAAAAAGTATGACATTCTTTTTGGGATAGACTAAAACGGAAAGTATGACATAAATTGCGACATAGGGGGTAATATACTATTTAGGTGAAGAAGATTGGAAATAATATACCATGAACACAATAATTATAGTCATGGTATACTTTAATTACTAATACTTTTAAATGATATTCACCAACACTATATTGGTATATTGCGTAGTATATAATATATACTGTTGAATTATGGTATAAAATGATCAAATGGTTTTCAATGTTCTTGGTAAACTACATGGTATATTACGATTACTGCTGAATCATGGTATATCGGATTACTTGTATGTTAAATGGTATTTCTAACATTCTTCGTATCATGTGTATACCATGGTTATTGTTGAACCATGATATATACTTTAAGTATTTGAATTCGTATTCTCAATATTTTTGATATATGATCACGCTCAACTATGTCTATTAAAAGACTAAGCGGGCGTTGCAAATATAATTCGGGTATTTTGCCCAGAGTCGAATCCCACAGGGAATTAACGTATCAAATGTCGTTTTTAGATTACTAGATTCTCAGTAGTCAACTTTCTCAAACGTTATGTATATCACTTTGTGTTGTTTCTACTACTACAGCTGAACAGAAATAATAAACTTAAGATTAACTAACAATAAGATATAAACAATTGGATTAAAGGTCTAAGGTTATGGTTTTCCCCGTTGGTGAACTTCCTTCTTGTATACTTCCTATAATTTTGATTTAGTTGTCTCTATCAATCATGAACACTCCAGCTACCATAAATCTCTCTCAAGTAATTATGATAATTTACTAGACGCACTCTCTCAAGTTACGCTAGCTAGATTGCATTATAGTTCACTTTAGATTGCACCCGAGGTATCGTTATCTCTAATCCAACCTCTAAACCTTCGGTTATGACTCTCGCCTATACTACGGGAGTGATGTTGTTCAAACAACTACCTAAATATGCACTCTCTCTCAAGTAGATACATAATAAATAGACACATCTAATTGATGACCCTTCAATCAACTACAACAAGAACGTAGTTGAACAAATA